>JAAAKB020282365.1:0-17140 GCA_010014835.2 Apostichopus leukothele
ATCTCCCCAAAAATGGTGAAAATGATGATAAAATTTATAGTTGACCATATTCAGGCTAATAAAGTGCATTTTTTTTCAAGGGGTTTTAGTATCAAATGGTATTAAAATGCAACAAAATCAAAATCATGCTGCTTTGTTACATAATCACTCTTTAGAATTTTATATGTAATTACAATTTTTTTTTCTGCACAGAGGGTGAGAAACTTGAATCCAAGTTGAAGAGGCTGGAACAGAACTACGCTCCTCTCCATATCGTCAATTTACTGGAGAAGATGGGAACACCAGAGGTAAGGAGCTGCCGAAAAAAAAAGTAGTTTCCATAATTTTCTAATCAGAGGCCAAGACAGATTTTGTATTGTCTTCGATATTTGACTATTTGAACAATTGATCTTAAACTTGTTTAAAATCAAGATTTTCCTTCGAAAATCCCGCTCCCCCTCCTACCCGATTGCTTCTTTTGTTTTGTGTAGAAGGTTAAAGGAGGAAGACACTGATCTAGAGGGAAATTATATCAAAATAAGTTGTTTATTTCTTATTGTCCTGTGAGGTTGAGGTTGTTCATCAGTTGAAAATGTAACAAAGTGATTTTAAGGTTGAGATGGTGATGAAAGGAATTGCACATGGTCGTTTTTCGGTGGAATGGTTAAAGAAAAGTCCAGGGGAAAGTATAATTTTAACTGATGTGAGAGGAACATAATCCAAAGCATCCCTGTGTATTTGCAAATTTTACCTCTACACTTACCTTTTATAAAATGAATTTCCAGGATTGCCAAAAAAAACCAAATGTGACCGCAAATTTTAAGCTACGTCTACCCTGAATTAAACGAATATATTCACGAATATATTCCTCATGAATTTATCACGAAAATATGTTTTATATGTTTCCTTTTGTCTCGCAGCAAACAACAAATGTCCGAGAGGGCGACCTCCTGACCAGGGAACGCCTCTGCTGTGGACTGAGCATGTTTGAGGTTGTCCTCCAGCGAATCAAATCCTTCCTTGACGATCCAGTTTGGAAGGGACCAGAGCCAACCAATGGCGTGATCAACATTGACGAGTGTTCCGAGTTCCATAGGTTGTGGAGTGCTATCCAGTTTGTGTACTGTCTTCCCCTACAACTGTCCAACTACACACCAGAGTAAGTAGCAGATCTCAAGAAATTTTTTTTTTTTTTTATTTTATAAAAAAAATTATAATTTTTTTTTATAAAAAATATTTTTATAAAAAACTTTTATTTTTATTTTTTTCAAATAAAAAACTTTTCAAATAAAAATTAGTGTTTGATTGTCAGTTTTAGGAAATGACATTTGGCAGAGATTTTAAGTCAAATGTAGGTTCTTTTTGGTTGTTATGAGGAAGTTAAAGGTGGTGTTGCTTCATCAAAGTTTTAAACATTTGTTACCAATCAGAGAACCCAAAGTCTGCTAGGGTTGCTGCTATACATACAATCAAACCCTTGTTGCTGCACTTGCATTCACAGCCTATACCAAAAAAGATAACTGCTTACAAATGTGTTGAATATATGCTGTGTGCTGACACAAAAGTTATGTATTGAATTGTGAAGTGCAGTATTATGTAGCTGGTGGAAACAAAGACCTTCTTTTGCTAAAGAAAAAAAAGGGCCAATTTTTCAAGTACCATTTTGGACACTTACTACGACTTCAAGCTCCTTTGTAACTGATGTTTTGTCCTCCTAAAGCAATACTCTTTGAGTTCAAAACAAAAGTTATTTACCTCCTACTATGTGTCGGTTTGTTTGTATGCAACGCGCATCCTTTTGAGTATCGCTGTGTATCCTCTGAGACATCAAAGGCGCAACGTTAGGGATGCAGTAGGTGTCTTTTACTGATCTGGAAACATTTCAGTGCAATTTATTTTATATTCGACATGTACTTGTCTTGTCAGAGAGAGCTATGGAGAGGGTCTCAACTGGGCCGGATGCACCCTTCTGACCCTCCTGGATCAGCAGAAACGTTTCGAAGCACTGGACTTCTCGTATCACATCCTGAGGGTGCATCAAGTCGACCAATTAGACGAAGACATCAATGGCATCGTGAGTTGTGAACATCTCTAAGTTTTTAGTTTCATCTTTTTTTGTAAATGTAAGCAAAGAAAATTGGACTTTTGAATTTTTGTTTTCAGGAAATTAAGGTTCAATTTGAGGTGGAACTATTTGGGAGAGAAACATGTGTAAAACCCTGGCTAATTACATGGTATCTATGACCCACTAAAAACAGGGCTAATTACTGGTATATATGACCCACTTATACCATTGCTTATTATATGATATATATGACCCAATAAGACCTTTGCTATTACATGGTATTTATGACCCACTAAAAACGGCTAATTACTGGTATATATGACCCACTAATACCATTGCTTAATTACATGGTATATAGGACCCAATAAGACCATCGCTATTTACATGGTATTTATGGTGCACTAAAACAGGGACAATTACATGGTATTTATGACCCACTAAAAACAGGGCTAATTACTGGTATATATGACCCACTAATACCATTGCTTGTTACATGGTGTATATGACCCAATAAGACCATCGCTATGTACATGGTATATATGATGCACTAAAACAGGGCTAATTACATGGTATTTATGATCCACTAAGACCATTGCTAATTTCATGGTATTTATGAGGTACTAAAAACAGGGCTAGTTTGCATGATATTCATGGCACACTAAAATAAGGGCTAATTTGGTGTGTTAATGAACCACTGTAACAAGGGCTAATTAAAATAGTTTTTGTGACAAAATAAAGCCTGGGCTAAATTACATGATATTCATTACCCATTTGCTTATTACATGGTATTTGTAATGCACTAAAACAGGGCTGATTACAGGCCCACTAAAACCAGGTTTATGGAACTCATGACCAACCAAAACCAGAGTTAACTTCATGGGACTTATAACCCAGTTAATAACCAGGTATCTGCATGAAAATATGGACCGACTAAAACCGAAGACACCAGCATGTAAATCAGGAACAGCCAGGTCAAAGTACATTTGACTTAGGAAGCAATAAAACCAGGTTGTGACTGACAATGCCAAGCTTAGTACCTGCTTGTGAGCCACTAAAATCAACAGAGTGACCTATGCATGACCCACTTAAACCACAGTTTCCTGCATATGGCTCAACACCCTGTAAACGGAGATTCCATTCACGTGACTCAGGACCCAGCAAACCAAAGGTTAACTGCACTTTCACATGACTCAGGACACAGCAAACCAGAGGTTAACAGCACATTCATGTGACTCAGGACCCAGCAAACCCAAGGTTAACTGCACATGACCCAATATCCAGTAACGCCTAGATGTGACCGTACACATGTCCAACTATAGTCAGTTAACCTGCTTGTGGTTGAAGACACTTTTACTAAAAGTTTCTTCCGGGAGAGACGAAAGTACAGATAAACCCTGACAAACTACTACATTAATTAAACAGAATGCTCACTGTCCATGAACTTGACGTAATCAAGCTGAATTGATATTAATAGACCTTTAGGAAATATCATAATTGACAATCATTTCATAACACAAAACAGTCAAGTGTGTGTGAGTGCGTATGCATGCACTTGTTTTGTATTCTGACTGAGGAATTGAACAAAAGAATTCCAGGTTCTGGGATGTGATTTCTAAAGAATCACCACGTCCTCGAAAGAATTCTATTGTTATGGAGTATTGTTATGGTTAGGGTACGTGGATTTGAACAATGGATAAAACATGAATGTAAAATCCTGGCTTCTAGTAGTGCTTCCTGTAGTGCTGGTAGTAAAGCTTAGCAATCCATTCTTAACAGGGGAAAAAAAAAAATTGTATCCCATTCGTTCTCATGATTCCATTCATATATTGCAGGTCGTACCAGCATAAGCCAAACCATTTCCTTAGTGACAACAATGCTAGGCGAGAAAGAGGGGGGGGGTGGATGGGGGGAGGGGATGCTGTGTTTAGAATACATTGTCAATGTAATTTGCAGTATTCTTAGTCATTAGACAAGTGTTCTTATTGCGTTACCTATCTGTTAGGTAAAAACAGTGTTTGCAAAGTTCAGAAGATCTAGATATGCTACTTTTGTTTTCGTCGTACGTGTGTTTCTGGAGATTTTAATATTTCACTGTTGGTTAGTACCAGTTGACGCAATGGAATATTCAATATAGTCATAAATCGTATGAGTAGAAATTTCATTAGATTACTAAACAATCACTGGTTGGTTAATAGGAATGGGAGAAAGGTGGGGGGGGGGGGGTGTGGTAGTGGGAAGCATAAGTTTTGAGATAGATTTGTTTGGTTTTTGAATAACTGAGGGTGACCACTTCTCTCCTAGATGTTTGAGAAACGGTATTTTCGTGTTCCGTCTGTCTTCCTTGCAGTGCAGCATCTTTTCTGTAAAATTTCAAATTGTTTCTCATTTCTATTACACCATGTCATACCCTCCAATAATCCCTCCTGTTTACCTTAAGCCTATCAGTGAACCCCTCACTTCTTACCCTTAGTGCAAATACCTGCTTTAATCTCTCCATCCAATCCTTTTGTATGACTTTTAATCCACTCTCGTCGTTCTACATATATCGTTAACCTACCTTTGTGATTTCATGTTTTTTCTTGCTCTTCTCAGAGTCTTAAGAGACTTACGAACCGAATTGACAAATTCCAGTGTCTGAACAAGCAAATCTTTGCCTCAATCAATAGATATTACAAACATGAGGTGGATGTGAGACACTTTGCCTCACCAATATATCGCGAGGCTGAAGAGCAAGTTATATAGAGTAAACAGGTCTTTGATTTACATCATTGCTACCTCTTATTATTCTGAGCAGAGGGTAGTATTTTGCATCATCGTCATCAGCAGCAGTAGCAGCAGCAACTACACAAAATATTGCTTCAATATTTTGTTGCTCTTGTTTGAAAAATCTATTTTTTTTTCTGTTGGGGAATATTTTGCTTTTCTGATTTTCAAATTTTGATGCAAAGCTGCATCTTAGACGACCTCCTGTAGAATGATCTCACAAAGCCCATATTTTTCACTGCATTATAAATCATGATGAAAACCTAACATTAAAAGTTTATTTTTCTTGTAGGTTATTTTTAGGTTGCTGGAAATCTCACAAATGTTTGCTTTTGAATTATTTCTCAAAAGGCAATTCTAATGTACACAACAAATTTGCAGTGATTTATATTAGAATCTGCAGACATACCCTTCTTATTGGATGCAAATATTTAGCTTTTGAATCACTGCATTATTTTACAGTATACATCACAGAAATATAACACAATCTATGGGTGGACACCCTCATCAGATGTACCTTATAGCTACCCTTCTTCTTCATAACAGCCTCACAAGCAATCCCATCCCATCTCACCACAAAATTAACGCTAAAGCTCTTCTACATTCGAAGTATTTTCTTGCATAATATATGAAAGCTCTAGGAATTTAAGATATATTTTCATTTACTAAAAAAAAAAAAAAACCTTGACAAAAGGTATTATAAACTTTAAAAATCAGGCTGAGATAACTTTCAAAATTGTTGTTTGTTTGTAAAGTTTTTCACCAAATCAAGAGAAACACAGAACGCACAAAGAAAGAACAACCGCGGTTTCTTTTACATTGCACTAAACAGCCTGGCTAAGCTACATGCACTCAACAAGTTTTGTTGCTGCAAGCCTAGAGAAATGTGGACTTAATTGCATGGATGCTAACATTATTATAATGAAAAGTTATCAATGACATTCTTCTAATACTATTTCTATCTTTCAATCTGTTTATTGGTAGTTTGTCTGTCTGTTTGAGCATCCTGCAGAATGGCTGTGCGCACATGGAAGAAATGATTGGAGATATGTCTACAGAGTGGGTGTGTGCACATGAAATAAATGACTTGAAGTATGTCTGCAGAGTGGGTGTGTGCACATAAAAGAGAGGACTTGAAATATGTCTACAGAGTGGGTGTGTGCACATAAAAGAGAGGACTTAAAATATGTCTACAGAGTGGGTGTGTGCACATGAAAGAAATGATTGGAGATGTCTACAGAGTGGGTGTGTGCACCTGAAATAAATGACTTGATATATGTCTGCAGAGTGGGTGTGTGCACATGAAAGAGAGGACTTAAAATATGTCTACAGAGTGGGTGTGTGCACATGAAAGAAATGACTGAATGTTTGTAGAGTGGGTGGGCAAATTAAAGAAATCACTTGCACTATGACTTCAAAATCATTACAAAACCCACGAGAATGTCTTTTTTCATTAACCAACTGACTTTCAAGGTTTTATGTGAAGACAGTTTGGCATGTCACAAAAATAAAATGACAACAGCTACATACTATTAAATTACTGATGTTAAGTTGTGATGTCATAGGTCTATTACAGGTATATAAGGCAGAGGAACAGTTAGTTACCATGGTAATGATACTGTCAGCATTGTTTACTATCAGTTCTTCCGTTTCTGTGCCCAAGAATACATTGCTATCATGTTGCTAGCATTGCTATATTACACGGCTAACCACTGCATGATGCAGCAATCTTTTGCAGTACAGTATAACCGTTTATCACTTTATTGTACCCCATTTCCTCCCACCCGCAAGCATTATTGAGTTTGCTTCTCACAATGTACAATATTAACCCTGCAAGCACCATTTTATGCAGTTATATGGCTCAAGTATTTGTAAGTTTATGAAACTCCAGGAGACATTATCATGCAGGTAAAATATTCTGTGCATAATTTTTTTTTTTTTCACAACCAGTGAAACTACATAACCTTTAATCATTTATTTTTCACTGTTTTTTTGCTGAAATAATGAAATTGCTAAGAAATGCTGGAAAAAAATTTGGTTATTGCATGGTAACCTTACACACAGATTAAAACTGATAGTATGTATACTGTTGTTTAATAATTGAGCTGAATGTTGAATCTTTTTTATACTTGCTATGTTCATACCCCTCTTGTATTCTGCCAGTTTATATAAATGGATTCCTTAATAGAAGTTGCTGTCATTTCAAACAACATAGTGACACGATTACTTTTGTCAAAATTTCAATAGCAATATCTCAAAGCCCACAAAACAAGTTTTTGGCTTATATCCATTTTTCGGTGTCTTACTCAAAATATTCGAGCTTTTTAAATTAGTAACTTGACTGGAATCTGCTGCAATATGACTTCTGTTCAGAACTCATTAGTAATCCTGAAATGTTTTTTTTTAAAACTTTATAGAAACAGTCATTACTATATTGTGTTCCCTTGGCATCAAATCATCGACAGCACACCAAAGAATCAAGTCCAATATAACCTTTCCTGGACAATGTGTCATTAAGACAATTTGAAATGCCTCAGAGATGATGTAATGCGAGATAATAGTTAAGTTGGTTTGCCTGCAGATTGACATATTGTTGTCTTAACATTACAAATCGATGGTCTTGTCACTAAATTTGGATGTGCCATCTCCATGGAGATAAAAGAAAAATTTCTCTCTCAAAAAAAAAGAATCAGCTGAATGCAAAAATTTATCATGAAAAGTCATTTTTTAATTCGTCACTTTTTTGGCTCGGCATTAAAACTCTGAGATCCTTACCATGTTGGATTTGAAATAAGAGACATCTGAGGATTTTCCTTAGTCTGTAACATCATTAATTCAGTGTGTTGTCCTCTCATTATACTTTACAGCCTATCGGTAGATTAACGGACAGGATCAGGAAATTCCAGATTCTCAACAGTCAAATCTTTTCCGTTCTCAATCGTTATTTGAGGCCGGGAGAAGGCGATGGACCCGCGGTGGAGCAAGTCAGATGCTACAAGCCACCGATACACCAGTCCGTTCTGGACGGCATGTAGGAACGGTCTCAGTGAAAGATAATCCACGTGCAGAGTAGAACTGGACAAATGCGTTGACTCTTAATTTTGCCCCCTTTCATGTTTTTGCTATCAACTATGTCCTTACATTGAATGAAATAATTCGGAAACTACCTCCCAAGCACATTAATCTTTTGTAAAGCATATCTCAATTGTAATGTTTGCATTATGTTTATGACATTTTCATTCCCTCTTGCAAAGGTTTCAAAATCCCCCCCCCTTCCCCGCCCCCCACAGAATTGGAATGTAAGATTTTACATAAATGATTTATCTTGGCTTGGAATCTACCAACATTTTGAAACAATTCTGCAATACCACCACCATTAATTTAGCCATAAAGTGTAACCTACTGTATTTCCACACAACCATAACAACATATAACCTGAAGCTGTATCTTCTGTCTAATTAAGAGATCCCAATTATAAACTCAAGTAATAAAATAAGTTTGTAACAGTTTCCTTTGAAATAACTTCGCTCAGTTGGTGATGCTATTCCATATTTAATTCCGATAATTATATACGACAATAGGTCTAGGTAACATTGCTGTTCTTCCAACATTTTTCCACTTTTAAGCAAGGTATTACAAATTTATTATAACTGTGTGAGGAGCAAAAAACTCAACTTTAATCTCTATTTTAAGATATATAGAATTTAAATGCAAATAGTGGAAGTTGCTCGAACCCGGCAAATTATTGCATTGTACTTTGCCGAAACCAGATACGAATATTCATGTATTTGTGATAATGGCTATTAAGTTACTTTCTTATACCTGTTCATTTAAATGTACTTATGTCACAAGCTGCTCGAGAGTATTGTGTGGGAACTTCAAATCTGTTTTTGAATAAAACACAAGAATTTCATTGAGCGACGATATTTCTTAAAAATATTTCTGTATAATAAATTTTACAGAAATTCCCTTTTTTTTCTTTTCTTTATTGCATGCCCGCATTTTTTCCCCTTTTCTTTGGTTTTTTTCTGAAAAGAACACTTATGCTGTAGCAACACTTTTACTGTTGTATTTTTTAAATATCAACCAAACAGAAATGAATCTTGTATATTTAGATGAATTAGATAAGAAAAGTAATTAGAGCAAAACAAATATTACTAACTCAAGAAGACTTTGTTGAGCAAACAAACCATGTATAAAAAAGCTAATTGAAGAGATATAAAAAACAATACTGTTACACATCCTAAGTTTTAGAGATTTGTAAGGAAAAGAATTAAAATTGTTAATAAAAAAAAAATCTGTATTCTGCGATATATATTGCCTTCAATTCATATACCCATTAAAAGTAAGAAACCATGTATTGCTTAGGAATTTAGTTAAACTTTTTGAATATGTGTGCTTTGATTTTATCAGTTGATTCCAAGCATAACTATTTGTAGAAAAAATTGCAGAACTGCTTCAATAAAATATGTATGGAAGGTTCCTCTGTTCTCTTTAGCCTATACAGCCTAGTGTTATAATTGCTATGCAAAGTTAAGTTATATCAAATAAATAATACAAGTCGGTTTAATGCTGCACATGGTATATATTAGTTGGTAGAGTATTCTTATTTATTAAAAATTAAACTTGATTGCAGCATTCCTTCGATGATGCGCAGCACATATTAAAATAAATTCTGTAATGACTAACAAGAAAGGTTTATGCAAAGATTTGATTGGTTGTAATAAGGAATACTGCACTTTATATTCTGGCCATAGCTTAATTTTAATTTTAGTGGGTCACTTAATAGTTGAGGTTTAAAGGGATACTCTTTCAAATTGTAATGATGGCAATCTCTCTGTGAAAGGTGATAGAGTGTGTCTTGTAGAGAAATTTTTGGTACCATTTTTGTAACTACTTTACTTGTATTGATCATGCTATTGTGTTTTCTTAAATAACCAAATATTGATTGGGATGGTTTGTAATTGGTGACAGTATTAAGTCGCAGTGAGTAGATGTTTTCGTCACTGTTGTTTGTACTGGCGTTACTTGTATTGTTCTTCTGTTATGAAATTAAAAGAAAGAAGTATTAAAATAGAATTTGTCTTGTTATTTTTGTTTAGCAGGTGAAAACAAAATTGTTTAATATTTTAAAGACAGTTGATCAGACAAGGGCCCCTGACTAAGAGGGGTTGGGGAGTGGGGGGAGGGGGCAGGAATCTTGGTCCCCAGCACTGATTGGCATGCAATTTCATCCCCACTGAATATTGGAACATGGAATTCTGGCTTCCCCAAACCTGTATCCATCAGGAGCTTGATTGCTACAAATCTTGCTTTGAATAATAATGATATTATTATAAATTGAAAAACAAACCAAGTTTTTAGGAATTTTAGGGTTCCTTTCATGTAAAAATAAAACAAAACAATTCCAAATTTAATAAATACTTCCAGTTGGACATGTTTATTTCAATCTGACTTGAGTAATAACCAACCCTGGATTTAATATTAAAAAAAGTTAATTCTATCAATAATAAGAATATGTGTGAGAATAGTTCGGAAGAAAACCATACTAATCACTTCTTTTGTAATTTGAAATTTCTATTCATTCCTAACTTTACAAAGGAATCGTTTTATGAAAATGATTTACAGAGTTTCACATTGGCCTTGTCAACTGAAATAAAAATCATCTTTCTACAAGTACCTGTAACAGCCTTGTATAATAACCTTGGCTGATTAAAGCTGTTAAACCTAAAATAAATACTACACTACCTCTCCAAAAGTTCCCCAAAAGGAATATTTTGGGACATCAACTCTAGGTTCGTTACATTTCAATATATGATGGTAAAGAACCGTTCAGGTTGAGTAAACGTGGGTGGATTAGTGACATGTGGGCACCAAAACTGAATATCCAGAATAAACCAAACATGCCGTAACATGTACAGAACAACCTTATCAATGCCTCTGCTCATAAATTCATACCATTGAAAATTACAATACATCTTGCAATACACACCTTCTAGTACACACCTACATGCCTCCTACTTCAATCTCTCCAATTAAGATTATTTGGATAGGTCACTTCACTTATACACACTTCTGGCCACAAAAAATATGTTTTGTACAGAATATAGTTGCAACTACCCTTTTCTTATAACCTGGGGGGGGGGGGTTCATAAATAAACATAATAAATAAAATAAATAAAATAAAACTGTTAGCAAGCTGCTTATCCACTAGAGAGCCTGTGTAGGAGAATGTGTAAAAGTAAGTTGGCCTGACGTTACGATCCTAGCAGGATCTCTTTGTGTTCACCATGCTCATTAACCTGTTTGTATTCTGTGCGTGTTTTTGTCCCTTCTGTTACTGTTATTTAGCCTTTGAAGAAGATCCTGCTAGGATCGAAACGTCAGGCCAACTTACTTTTACACATAATTTCAAATTAATTAAGTTCTACCATTTTAATGTGACAGCCTGCATCTTCATCATCAATACACACACTCCTTTTGAAATCCTGCAGTGATTCTTTAACTATGGCAGTGTATGCATGACATGGAAAGGTTAAGTATGATTTTATATTATTAGCAAACACCCCCCCCCCCCCAAAAAAATCGTGTTACTATAACGGAAAACTTATCATAAATCAAGATGCTTAATTAAACATTTATTTACAACAAGTTTGCTTAAATTATAGTAATTAAAAAATCCCATAATTTTCAGCAAGCAATGACTTACATATGTTTCTTATTGCTAGCATTTTCAGTGATAACGATGAGTGTCTAAACGGTAAACAGCCTTATTTCGAAAAATCTAGCTTAATATAATTTTATTACCAATTTGATGTGATACACGTCTTGTGACGTATTCACCACCCACCTACGTGCAGATCTGCAAAAGATCTTACGACACTAAATAATGATTAATGAATACACGTACGTCATATTAATTGGTTCTTCGGTTATATAAGTTAAGTTTTTAAAAATTTCCAGGACTTTGATCACTATCTTGGTTCAATGCAAAACTACAGTGAAGTGATCGTAAATTAAAGAAGATAAATATGGCGGGTATGATCAGATATTGCTTCAGTTTATTTTTGTTCAAAGCTAAATGTATAGCACAAATCGCATTTTTGAAGTATATTTATTTTTTTATTTTTTTTGGGGGGGGGGATTTTTTTCCTCTTAGAAGTAATGAAAATATCCGAAAGTGGAATTAAATATTTCATAAACCGTTTAGGTATAGTTTCCAAGCAACGCAAGCAATGCAAATATCGTTTACCCATTCTTTAAATATCAACAGCGTCCTCGAAACGGTAGATCAGCTATTCCCAGAGTTATGGTATAATAGCCTAATGTAAGTATTCCAAAACGGTCAACAAGCCGCTTAAAAGCTCATTGAGAAAGTTTTCTACAAGTGCACCAAATCTATACTATTGTGCGAAGTTCTACGGAGTAAGATCGGGACTGTAGAATGATTGCGATCGTTGTCATTTTGGATATCCATATTATTTTGATATAGCCCATGGACTTTCCCATTCGTCTTACTCTCTTACGGTCTGTGGTACTAATTTAGGAAGTTTTGTCTTTCAACAGTAGTCGATATGGAGGGTGCACCCGGGGATCGTGCGGTTCCTCGCAACCGTGAAGATGGCCGAACTGCACCGGCCAAAGTCGCAAGGGATTCTAATACAACTCAAGCACCAACTGCCCTTGGTCTCGATGTTGAAAAACCACCTTCTCTGACAGCATCGCAACTTTTATCGAAAAATTTACAAGCAACGGTAACTTATTGCAGTGTTTTTTGGAGTTTTGGAATGTGTGTGGCTCTTTTAGGACCAACAATTGAAGATCTTGGCTGTCAAACTGAGAGCACTTTGGCGGATATGAGCTGGGCTTTCCTGTCCCAGTCTATGTGCACATTGATTGGGTCAATGATTGGAGGGATACTAGTGGACAGGTGAGAAATAAGTTGCAAAAAGAAACATCGGTTTACACAATAGCTAGTTATTACAGGCTTAGTAACAACTACCATCGATGTGACCGGTTTAAGATCATCGTAAGGCCTAATTGTCGAATATTTTACATAGAAACAGTGGGTAAAGGAGAAGTTGTTGCAGCATATTGTCATTCAGTTAATGTTAGCTTTTTACTACTTTTATTAATACTATTACAAGGAGTATTTCCTATGACCTAAGCCTTGAAAAATTGGACATTACAAACGATAGTAATAATACAAAGTCAACCCTCTTGGGCCTAGTCCAGGCCATGCTAATTTAGCTCTTAATTTTGGCCTTGAGCTGATTCTCAAAAAACAGTGGACCCTGCTTGAAGTACTGTACTATTATAGGCCATCTGTCAGGTTTTTTTCAGCTCAAGTCTAGAATATATTGATTTTATGGCCCTTAGCCTGTGGGCAGCTATTTGCTGCATTATAAGGGTTGTGTAGCCTGGGAACCAGCTAACATGGTATGTTGTACACTTATCAAGGCACAGTTTTGGAAATTTCATGATCTTTCAAAGGCAACACAAAGTAAGCATTGTTTGAACTGTGCTATAGTAGGATGTCTCTCAATGTATTATCACATTTAAAGTGAAGTCAAGAGGTACTGTAATTTTTTAAAACCAGGCCTAGGTACAAATCATCATCATGCAGGAACTGTTTTGTGTTGCGTAACCACAGCTTAACTGATTTTCTGGTGTACACAATGAAGAAAAACAAAATACTTCCTACTAAATTGTTTCTGAACATTTCATTTGCAACTATTTTCATAAATATAACATATGGCAAATATATATGTAATATATATAATGTAAGCCAACCATATAAATCTCAGATACAGTTCACTCACTGAGTCATAATAATACAATGTGGCAGAAACAGAAACTATTTTATGTATGGAAATCGACCAGAGTTTCATCACTTTTTTATTCAAACATGTAATATGCAGGGTCATTTAAATTGCAAACCACATTGAAAAGTTAAAAATATTGATAAAATTCGACTAATTAGTTGACAATGAGTAAAATTTTTTTGGTTCAAAGTCCCAAGTGTGCCATAATTAACCTCACCTTGCTAAGTGCATATATAATTCAACCAGACTAACTAATTATTGCATGATGGTATTCACAGAAAATGAAAAGCACACAAAGTGTTTAGTGTCAAACATTTATAGTTACAGGGAGTATGTAAGTTCTTGACACCCTATGGCATTTTGGAGCATATCTAACAAATCGGCCGTCTGAATCTATAGTTCCTTTAATGTTTAAATTACAATAGGTCTACAGTATGATCTATAGTCAGTGGAGACTTTGAAGTAGCTCGTTCCCAGTATCATTGCCATATGAACACCATTTAAGATTGCTTGGTTTGCAGGGGCATAGCCAGTATGTAGCACTGTAGGCCCGAGCCTACACTGTTTTTGGCCAAGTTATCTTTTGTTTTAAAACACCCATAATTCAAATCCATAAGCTTGCTAGACGAGTTAAAGAGTCTTTTTTGGGTTTAAAAGTGATATTGAATGAGGTGTCTCAAGTTAGCAAGAGGCCAGGGACACAGAATGAACACTCGGGAAGGGCCGTTTCCGGCCATCTGGGGGGTCATGTAAAACCAAAAATTTTCTTGTACGCTCCGCGCCAACTGATGGTGGCGCTCCACTCAGATAGTCGTGCCTACAACTTTGAAAAACCTGGCTATGCCCCTGGTTTGTACTTTATTACACTTGTCACTAAGTGTCCCCTCCTCCCCCCTAGCTCCCCTTCCCCACAGCTTATAAGGTTCAACCGTATGAGAAGCTGTCTGAGATTAAACAGAAATCATGATACAACTTATCAATTATTCATTCCTCATGATCAATAACCTACTTTAGATACAACTGTACATGTGTCTAGGGCATACAATCCTGTTCTTGCTGCACCAATTACAGCCCCTTCAGGTATATAACGGAAGAAACCGATAATAATACATAAAAAAAAACACCTTTAATAGGGTATAGGCAAAGAATAAACAGACAGCAACTTTCAACAGATGGAAGCAGAATTTAAGAAGTTCTAACAAAACAAGGGAATAGGAAGGGAAAGTGGGGAGAGCTTGACCTCAGCTGGGGGGGGGGGGGGTGGGGATGTCCCAGACCTAGTACTACCCTCCCCCGGTAGAAGCCACCTAAAATAGAGTTCCATAAAAGTGACTACGCTGTCCCCTGCGGATAGGTATATTGTACATTGTGGTTAACTTGTCTTTATAATTCTGTACAGCACAGCTACATTGTGTTAAATATGTCTGATTAGTGGTTAACTGTGAGTATAAAGCACCTAGGAATAATCAATAGATTTACACTCCTTTCAATGAAAGATTGGTACATGTACAGTATCATTGTTGAGAGAGCAATATCTTATTTTGTGTAATACTCTGACATACAGTTCATGGACGAGTGGTAAAGGTGCAATAAAACTGTATCTAGATGGCACTTTTTTGGATTGATTAAGGTCTGTTAAAATCCATATGCTGTGATTTTGAAAGTACCATTTGACAGAACTTTATAGTGCAAAGTGTGATTGGTACATGTATTGTAGGCAGCTATACAGCCGGGGTGTATACACAGAAGGCTTATGCTGTACAGATTCAGTGTTAAGGGTTGAGTGTTTGTTTAGGACCTAATGTATGGAAGGGGTGCAGTAAGCCCATGAGGACATATGGATGGCAACATTTATACATTTAAGTAACTTGTGACTCATAATTTTACACTACTCTAAGTATATCTACAGCATATATACAATAATATGTGTGTATGGCAACTAAGGTGTTATTTTGCAAACTGTGCTGGCCTAATTCTTTTAATTAGCCCATGAATCCAGATCTTTCTTACGTCTTTAAACCATTTTTAAAATGATCTCATATGTACAGCAGTGCAGTTAGTAGCATTCCATTCCTTCATTGTAATTTATGCAGAATGAATTATCACACAGACCATTCTCCTGAAGGAAAATGGGTTGGTGGTGTTTTTAATTGAAATAAAAATATCAAATTAATTTGAAAATGAAACTCGATTTTTAAAAAAAAATCCCATATGCTGTTGGTTTTTTAAGTTAACATTTAATGTTTTTCTTTGAGAAAGGACCCGTAGTTAGTCATTTAATGAACAGTTCAAGCACATTTTCACTGTCAAGAAAAGTTAGTTTTGAATGGTAATTGTCAACACAGTGAACATTATAATAATAATATTAATGATAGTAAGGATTTAAAAAGCGCAGACATATCCACCCATAACAGTGCTCAAGGCGCATAACCTTATTATCCTGGTCAACAATAACCTGTCAACATAGAGACAATCCCTCCACATGGCAGCAGCTAAACAGTGCCAAACTGAAAATGTATGTATCTCACAGGTCCCTATTGAGAGGCAATGGAGATAAAGTGCCTTGCCCAAGGACACAACATATTGATCTGGCCAGTACTCCAACCTGCAACCTTAGATCACAAGTCCACAGCCTTAACCACCTTGTTATTTAAGTATTTCACATTATCATCTGACATACAGTGTTCTGACTTACTTCAAGACCCTTCCCTTCCAGTTCAAGATTGCAGGCCGCATTGGACATTAACAGGCTTGTCAACTTTGGCAATAATCAATATTTAAATTGCCCAATCCTACTGCTGGTATTTTGTTCATCTCTGCTCTTGTTAATATTTGTTCTGTTATGGTTGGTTTATTTTACTTAGACTTTGACTTTTGCAGGACTTTGCAATAATTTTCTCTTTATGTTTCTTGCATGTTCAGGATATGTGTACATGTACATTAAGAAGAGGGTCTGTATTATAATGTGTGTAACATGACAGGGATGTACAGTACCACATCATCTGTTATGGCTGGAAAGAACATGGAATGATAATCTGTACCCATCTCCGTTCCACTATTGTTTAGTAGCTCTGTGGTAGATGGGGTACTATAGACCCAAAGGAAGTCATTACATTATATGTAATCATGGAATTTTGAGTTAGAAAGTGTCTCGTGAATTGTTTATTCTTTTGATTGCTTGAGAATAAAATAGTGTGGAAATTGTGTGGAAATATTATACAGTAAATTATATTCGATGATGTGCCCCCCACCCCCTTACTACATGAACTGTACTGTAGGCTGGTAACTGCCTGTTGTTATTGACGGTACGGTATTGCTCACTAACATTGTGCACCTGGTCGTATCATGTGTCAATACCAGGCACGTAGCCAGGAATTTGCCAAGGGAGGGGCGAAACTGTAGATTTGGCATTGCAATTATCTAAGCGGAGTGCCACCATGGTTGGCGCGAAGCGTACAAGAAAATTTTGGCTGAAAATGCCTCCCAGATCGCTGGAAATGGCACTTCC
>JAAAKB020282472.1:0-17133 GCA_010014835.2 Apostichopus leukothele
TCAATTTCAGTTTATGTTACTCGTTTTGATGCTCCCAGGACAAGGAAAAAATCATTACATAAGGAACGGAGAAAGGAAGAAGGAAAAGGAATATGAAACAGTTGCCTAACCCTGTATAAATTCAACAAGATAATACTCAGTGCGTAATGCTTTTACAATTTCACGACAAAGACGCAAAACATTCTTATTTTTAATTTGAAAATAGACTCCATTTTATATGTGATGGGATTCAGCCTGTAGTACTGGCTTAATATGAATATCTCTCTTTTCTGAAAATGCTGAGTTTTCAAACAATTAATGGAATACATCAACCACTTTTTCACTCCAAGCATGTAAATTACTAATTCTTTCATGAAATACAAAGTTCTGGAATTTACCAATGACAGAAAGAATAAACTGCATTGCGGCGTTATTACACCGTAGTTTAACACATGTTTATGCGGCCAAACTTTTTAAATTTGCTCCGACTGAGTTAAGTATGGCCATGAACTATACAAAACGTGAAGTAGTAACGATAATTATCTTCATTTAGCTTATTATATTTCGCTTGACTTCTCTAATTGGGCCGTTGTAAGTCACAATACGACATATTTAGTGACACTACATTTCAAGTGTAGGAAATGGTCTGACAGATTGTGTGTTAATGGCGAGGATTTTTTTTTGAACAAGACCATTTATATATATCATTTGGACTAGTGTTCCTTTATGAAGGAACTCTAATTTGGACTGTCTGGACAAAGTGAATCTGTAACGTCACATCCATGTTCATACTGTTATAAACTTGGAGACTTGTGGTAAATTTCAAAAGTCATTTTCTCTTAACATGTAATTCAGATAGCCCATATGCTTTGGTCAAGTTTTGTATTACATTTTGCTATCATTGATATGCGAAAACCTCTGGACTGTTTTTAATTTGAATACTTGAAAGAAATTTGGAGGGGGCGGGGGGGGGGGCTAGTAATGTTTGTTTATATTGCGATATTCAAGATATTTACCTTTAAAATGTACCAAGCCTTTGGAATGCTCATTTAACTTGGATAAATTTATGATGACGTCGGCTCCTCAGTGCTTGACTTAATGTTACTGTCAATACACTGTTTCATAAATTCCAACAAGTCGCTTGTTTTTTCATATACTCCATATAAAACAACAGAGCACACTCGTATACATTCAAATCCATTTTCCACTGACAAATTTGTTACACATTAATAAAATGTGTTGCATCTGAGGAACTGATCTTGTCATTTGTGTCTTAGACTACATTATCCAGTCACTCTAATGGTCATTCCTAAAAAAATTAATAGTGTTGTATGATACCATGTGGATTAATAGCAGTGATGTTTAACGGTCCACAGCATATCAATTAATATAAAAATAATAATTGTATGCTTTAAGTCTTAAGTTCCTTTAATCCCTTTTACACTATGTTAACCTTACATAGCCTGGAAATCTCGATTACAATATTCTGTGAATTGATTATCATACGTTTGCGTTTGTTTGTGCAATATAGTCGAGACTGATATGTTCTTGTTACGGAATATTGATATGAATGCGGCCCTTAGCCTTTATGATAGCGTTGTAGATAAACGCGTAACGTTTAATTCCTTACCAGGTTGAGACTGTTGACGACTTCAGATGCATTTACTTCAGCAAAAATCCCAACACTTTCCGGATTAACGTGTAAATCCACATCAATGATAGTTCGTGCAACCAAACAGAGCAAAACACAAGCAGCTCCGAAGAAGAAAATGCGAACCATTTTATAGGTAAACTAGTATTGAGAGAGTCTTGTAAACGATTTATATTAATGATGAACGGTTCAGCATATGAATCTATGCATATGTTGTTGGCAAGCAATCTTTTAACTGTTCGCGTGTGACGTCACAGATACAGCTTCATCCAATCAGAGATCAACATACCATAATAGCGTAGAGTATATCGAAGTTTGTAATTGGTCAATCCACGTTACACGTCGATAAGAGAACGCGCGCGCCTACCCACAGGTCTGTAATATAGTGCATCTTTGGGCCAGAGATACATGCTGTGTACAAAGATCGCAGCTACACAATATGTGCAGCGCGCGCATATACACTCAATGATGAAGTCAGCTTCTTGTGTGCGTCAGAGATCTAGCTTGAGCACCTTGGCGCAAGACACTTGACTGTTATATAAATTGTATTAATGAAAATATTAGAAATATTTTCTTTCTGAATAACAGCTATGGTACACCTTAGCCTTAAGCCAAGTAAGTATATGCAGCAATGCCTTCTCGATCCATTCGTCTTTACATCAGACCCAGGCATACAATTTCATAATTTTTAGCCACTTGGTGAATAAAGTGAAATTGCTTTGAAAAATCCACTGTCTAAAATAAATTTCCCACTGGCATGTTCCTGAATTACAGCACACATTGTTTACTCTACAGACTAATGAAAGCAGCGCAAACATATTTTCTGATAATAAGCAATAATACTTTTCCCGGTACGTTTTAGGTACGG
Source organism: Apostichopus leukothele (assembly GCA_010014835.2). Lineage (NCBI taxonomy): Eukaryota > Metazoa > Echinodermata > Holothuroidea > Aspidochirotida > Stichopodidae > Apostichopus > Apostichopus leukothele. The sequence continues at coordinate 2,499 of JAAAKB020282472.1, forward strand.
AAATAATGACATTTTTAGACGGACGATTCATCATTGCTACACCCGATTTATGTGTAGCCTACATGTTTTAATGTTTACTGGCAAGAAATTCAAGTTTTTGCTTCTACTGGCAAACGGTACTGAATCCACTGGCATTTAGTTTGTATATAGCCTGAAGTTCGAGGCTTACATTCCTTTGTAGCAATGTAACTATAAACTTACTTTTGACCTCTGACTTCTATGAATCCTTATCTAAATTACGAAAGAAAAAATAGATTTGATCGCTGTAGTATTACAAATATGTGGCTAAGTCCGTGCCACAAATTTCATACATGTCACCGTTGCATATAGGCCAGATACATCGCTCGTACCATGACCGTCCATTGTTACAGCTAGGCCTAGTGTGTAAATTCTATAGTTTAGATATACAACTTTCAAAAGAGCAATTTTCAGTTTTTTTAATTGTTAACATTTTCTTGTCCGAGCCAAAGCGGAGAGTATTCATTGATCAGAGACGAAATGGGTAATGCCAAAATTAATAAAAGAATGATAAATAGTTGTATATATGATACTGGTCAGGCCATGTTTCATATAGCATGGTGTGGTCTGCTTCTCGGATCGAAGGTATACTAAACATAGAACGCGATGTCTCTGAACAAGTGATGATTCAGTGATGATACATTTAGTCTCAAATCGGCTTGCATCTTATGGTTCTTGTTTGTCGTCTCTAATAAAAACACAACATCGCCATTTGGTTCAATCGAGATATGAAAATACCTGCGTATGTATACCATGTACAGTATGGATAAATGTTTGATCATCGTTAATTTGTACAGGGCCGTATAGCCACTTGAATGATGAAGACACGGTGCCTATAATTCTCCCCCTTTGACTGTCCCCAACATTCGATCATATGGCTAACATCTTATAACACGCACGGACGCAAAGTCTACACAAATGTAGTTAAAAAGATGGAAATGATAGCATCTTATTCATCTAACCCCCTTACCGAAACAAGACACCCCATGCACGTAGATTAACGTGGATCCTTTCCCTTTCCCCACCATGTGCCAAATGCCGTCCCGTCTCCACACGGGCGCTGAATGTCATTTTCCCCCTATTTGATAGGCAGTATCCTGGTTCAAGCATGTTTCCCAATTGTCAAAACTAATTGGACCTGTCACTTTAAAACTAGTCCCTTGGTAATCCCCTTGCCATCAGGACCTCGACGTGTTTGCTTCCGGTTGCATCACTTCATATCCAGGCAGCTGTTTCCGTTAGTTGAGCTCTAAAGTCTGACTACACAGTTATTTATACTTAGAAACGCCGTACACTTTAAATATACATTTGTTGACGTACAGACTATACTACCGTATTCAATAACCAGATACTGTGCAACTTCCATAAGATTAAGAAGTTAAAAGACGAACAAAGCGGTACCCTTGTTCAATGGAAAGCGTGAAAATCTAGAAGAGATTAATTCTTTGTCAAGCCAAATGAGATATGACTCCGTGGCTACAAAAGTGGTAGAAAATATATTTCATATTAGGACTGATTTGATTTTGTAATATCATTTATCTGTCGTTCAATTCATACATGATATTTGATACAGTAAACGTAAGCCTAAGTTAGGCTAAGCTTGTAATAGTAGTAGTAGGCTAGGCCTATCATATATTACAACGGCTAGGCCTATACTGGCTTACCCGTATTGTATTGCAAGTTGGGAACGGTAACTTCGCTATGCTAAACGAACAAACGTTCATTTAAATGACAAACTTAGTGATAATATATAATATTGCTCTTTGGTTCAGTTTTATCCTTCAATTACAGTATTTCATCATTATTTTGATCAGATTCCTCTAGAATAAGATTTATACTGGTTACTGTAATAAAAGCCGGGTGAAAAACTTGGCGCATGTTTTACAGTATAATTCCTGTAAATCGGTGAAATAATATGTGAGAATGCATCAACATATAGATAGACAGACAGCTAAGTTGGATAATTGAACCAGTTTAGTGGTCTCTCCATTCGTCCCTTTTGGATTTGTCTGTTTTCCTTTCACTGTTTCAGTTAGCTTATGAAGAAGATCCTGCTAGGATCGATAAGTATGGCACTCTTACTTTTAAATATTTAACTACACTGGCTCATGACAATAGATAAGCAGTTTTATAATGTTTGTTCTCTCTTTGGTTTTCACAGTTAGGAGATTTAAATGCTCCATCCCCAAAAATTGGTAGAATAGGGTAAAAATAGGCTGAGATGCGCAAAATCCGTCTTAAACAAGGTAGCAATTTTAAAAGTAATATCGGGCCTAGAAAACATCTCTAGGTTTTACACATCCACCTCTGTAATAGTACAGGCTATGTAAATTCAATTATCTCACTAACATCATTCCTGCAGAACACAATGGCAGAGCTAATTTTTAACAATCGTAGGATCGTCCGGGACGACCAAAAGTTTAATCCTTCACCAACTCTTTCTGAAAATTTACACTAGAAAAACTTGACAAAGAATATAATGTGAACATGTATCATTCTTACATGTTCCTGCAAAAAGAGGAAGACTCATAACAAAATATTTCAGCAATTAGGAGATGTTATGCAATGCGATATCTTTGTAGTGAAGCAAGGTTACTGCTAATGACTGGTTGGTGCAGATACATAGTTGTTAAACAGTATAATTTAGCTACTTGGCTGGATATTGCTGATCAAATCTAGAGTTTCTATATTTATCGATAATAACAACAATATCTTGAGGAGTAGATAGAAGTACTTGTAAAGATAAGACAAGCTATAAAATTCTGCCAGTAAATCACCATCAAATACTTCTCCTCTTTTTTAAGTGTAATCAAATGTAACATATATAATGTAATTGTGTCACTTTTTCACTAATTTAAGAATGAATACAAGAGACTGCTACAATGTATACATCTAATCAGAAATGCATCATACTAGTAAACTTATGATGAAATGTTTATTTAGGCAATGACAGAATATACCATATATGATGATGATATGCAACCAGAGTGAATATAGCTCTTGCTAATCATGTATCTCAGAGAGTCAACTATAATGCAAGGTGACGCTTTTGAGTTTCAAGAATGTGATTACCCACAGAAGAGCTGTTTACTTTTACCATTTACAGGCCAAGGATGCTTTTGATTGAAATAGGCTCAATTTTAAGTCTTTCATAAAACAATGAATGGCATTGTTTACCTTAAAAAATTTCTGACTTTACCATTGTTTCCTACTGTAGGTAGGCTGCTTTGAATTTCAAACAAACAGTACTCACTGAGAAACATAAAACGATTGTTGTTACATTAGTGTGAAATGACTATCACATTTTTCTTTCCCACTCTGCCAGGATTCATGTGAAGTTGGGAAAGACCTTCATTGAAGTAAGACCAAAAAACTGTACCAAAATGCAAATGGCAACAATTTCTTAATTTCTTGGACTACTTTGTAACAAAATGGAAGAGAGCAACGCAGTTGGCCAGCAACCGGAGGATACAATGCTGTATCCATTGGTTCATACATCTCTTGAAAAAGATTTAAGTATACCATCAGGAAGTACACCTTCTGTGGATGATTTGATGAATCCAAGTAAAAGCAGCAACCTCTCTTTGCCTGTCGCATCGTGTCACGAGACGTCCGTGACCCCGCAACAGCCGTCTTCGACATTACCCTCGCAGCAGGTGGTCAGCACCAGCATAACCACGTCGGGTTCTAATCCTTTGCAAGTTTCTGTCAAGACAGTTCCCGGTACGAATACCATCGTTAATCAGGCGCTCATCAATAATATCGTTAATTCAGAGGCAGTGCAGACCCTGTTGAGAGACAACCCCGGTCAACCTATCACAATTGTCAGAATGCCAGAAACGTTGCAGCTACCAAAGGTAAACTATCCTTTCACGCCGATTAACAACTTGAATTTGAACAATCTCAAAACCAGAAAGAGGAACGGAACAACTTTATCTTTGAGAGGCAAACGAGCAAGAAAGCCCAAAGTTGAGGGAACTCAAGAGGAAAAAACAAATGTTCTACAGTTCCAGAAATCCTTGCAGGTCAAAACTAGGTCTGGAAGAGTTTCAAAGCCACCTCTATACAGGGTTAAGGAGACGTTGCGTCCAAATTCAGGAGAGCAGAGCAATAAGGCCAAAGATGGATCTGTGGTTGAGACTGAGGGAGTAACCATCCACTCACAGCAACACAGGTATAAATTTAGAACTTACAGTTTAGTCACAGTAACAGAATATAATATGTCCTTTTGTAACTTTTTCCATCATCCAAATTAGTGCAGAAACTTAAGGAAGTAAAAACAACAATATTTGATATAGCCATGCACTAATGGAAATCAGTTATGTTATGTTATTGTTTACTATATATAGATCATATTTTGATCAGTTTATAGGCATTAACAGTTTTTAACAAATTTGACCAGTTGCACAAATGGTACATTTGTTTTTTTGTTTCATGAAAATCATTTAATGCAATCATTCAGATAATATAACAAATCTGTAGCACGGATAATAGTTCCACAAGACCTTTACAGCGAAAATGTCTATGCAAAGTCTACTCCACAGGAAGGTAATTTGCTGATAATGAAAATAAAGTACATGATATGTGAATATCAAACTTCTATCTTAACTAAGAATACTAGAAGACCATCTGATGGAATAGGCACCCTTATATGACCCAAGCGTCTGCATTGCTTATACTGTACCATAGTGGAGTTGGATGTTTTTGTGGCTTTGGAAAAGATTTTTGTTTTACTGTAAACTTTCACAGCAGCGTCAGTATCATTGCACTGATGATGAAAGAGTTGCTTTCATCTCTGTCTATACTTGAAACAGTGTAATGACAGACTATAAGATTGTTGAAGGTGTCCACACGGAAATAGTCGCTGAGTCTCGATTGTTTACAGTATTTCTGTGATCACTTGTCAGGACTCTGGAAGTACAAACTTCCTTTTCCTTAAAATGATATTGTAAGTTATTATTCTGAAGATATATATCTCCCTTTCTTAGCTTGCCCCTGGAAGCAACAGGGCACACAACAACACCTACTGCTGCCATCAGGGGTCAGCATACCCCACGGAGAGGTCATAGAGGTTTTAGAGGTTACAGCAGGGGCAGAAGGAGAGCTAGGGGTCGAGTTGGGAACTTTGGTAACAGGTTATCATCTTCTGCAAAGTTAAAAGAAGTAAGTAACTAGAATATCGTGATATCTTCATACAGAGTACTGTATATAGTCTTTAAAACGATTACTTCTTGTGTTATGTATAGCTCCTCGATGCATGACATGATGGGAGTCAGGGCTTGATTCTTGCATAGTGGTATATTTATATATAACATGAACAGCACATATACCAATAACCCTTACAGATTCATAAATTTGTCAAACATGATCACACTCACAATCATTTCACACTGTCTAGTCCTCAAACTATATCCATCAATGAATGAGCTTCTTGTGTGCTTTGATGCTAGCAGTATCTATCATGTACAAACAGTATGATTTGTTTCATATCACAGCTCGTCTTAATACAGTGAATTTTAATGTCAAAACATGTTAGGGCCCCCTAAATGTGGGAGGGGGGGCAGGGGTCACAGCCCTGCTTGACCCGCCCTTAACCTGGTACTGAAAGCAGGGTATTCTCATTTAACTGCTGATTTCAAAATTTTCAAATCAAAGGAACATTGTGAAATGTGTCAACAGAGAATTGATAACAACTTCTGTGGGTACATAGTTTAGCTTTCGATAGCACTGACTTTCACTGACAAACATTGGTAATTCATCAATTAAAGTGGCTTGACTACCTACTGTAAGTGCAGGACACAGCCCTTATAATCAAGACAAAATCAAAAGGGAAACAAAGGATAAGACTAATTAACGCTTCATTGCAAAAGTGAGGGAATCCATCCCCAGGTTTCTCTCTTGTTTAGTTGAAGCTGAAAGAATATTTTCATAGAGTGATACAATTGTTTTAACCAATGAGGAAATAGGAACTGGCATGGTCACGATCATGAGGTTTAACAAATTGTCAAAATAGGTTTATGCGGTAGCTAAATTACCTTGAAATGCCAACAAAGAATATCTCAATATTGGTGTAGATAGGTTGCATACACGTCAATGTTATTTGATATGTTTTATATACTGTATAAACATTGAACTTCTATCTAATTTTATCCTTGATGGTTTGTTATTTGTTTGACCATCTTTCCAACCTTTTCAAAGGTAATATTTGAGTCAATAGTGAATGATTTAGTCAGCCTTGCAATACTGAAGGGAAGTGTTTAGTTCCATAGATCTGCGATATCACTTAACACATGTTCTGTACGAATCATGGAACATGCCATTATACCATAAAGTGCAGGACTTGTAAAATTCAGGCTATTTTACCAGCTAACTGCCGGGGGATTTTTCTGTTTGCCAGTAGAAAAATGGCACTAGCATTTTTTCTGCCTGTAGATAAGAAATTTAAGAACATGAAGGTTTGGTAAGTTGGTTGAACAATCGTCAATAAAAGAATCCAAATGATTTCAGGATTACAGCATATAATCAGCTACTTTATTGGACTGCTCTCAACAGGCGGTGTAGTAACTGATGTGAGCTGCAATTAAGGAAAATGCCAGTGACAACTTGATTTTAAGCAGTAGATGTTTTAAGCACTTGCAGTTTTTAGCAAGTGGCGAAACGTTTGGAATGCTAGGCCTGAAATGGTGAAATTTTGTACTATAGTTATCGATCATTTGAGCCAATGATATGATTAATCCAGAGAGAGAGAGAGAGAGAACAGGAACCCTCAGCTGGCCAAACTAACAGTAAATTGATATGATTTAACTTCTCCTTTCAGCTCCTTACTGAAATACCAGATGACGATCTAATCTCTTTGACTATGCCTAGACTTTCTGAAATATTATCACCTTGGGATTTTCTTTTGATGAGGGCATTCAAAAAAAGGAAGACAGAACCGGATAAGATCAGCTTTGCGACTGTCTTAAAGGAGTTTGAGGATTTGTTGGATCAGTTGAAGACTGTAAGCAGGGAGTGTTTGGTCTCTGACAGAGAGACAGATGACCAACCAATGGTAGAACTCTCCGGAGAACTTAGTGGAGTGTTAGGGACAAGTAAGGGATACATCTGTGATATCCGTAAAGAATCTTTACCACCAAGGTGAGTAGTATGGTATTACCAAGTTGGACTGTTCAACGTGATATTACTTGGTCACTCAATATGGATATAAACAGTTTAAATGGATCGGATGGCTTTTTACTTGTTATGAATATTTTTATTACATTAGTAACCATGGCTCAATTTTTTTCTTCAGATATGAGGGCTGTTTTTGATATTGCATATGTGTGTTGATGGTGGTATAGTTTTACAGATTTGATTTTTTTTTTGTAGGTGCGAGGGTAATTTACGAGAACTATTCAAGGTTTTTCTCTCTATCAGTACACTAAATAAACAACCTTCTTTGATGTTGTGCTTTTTTTTCTTATACTGTACTTAAGGTTGGTGCAACAGCAATCAGTTTACTTAATGGATGAAAATTCATTAATTAAATGTCAAGTTACATGAGTTGGAATGGTTCTTTGAATATATTTTTAAGCCACTTCTGCTACATGTATGTAGGTAGGCTGTGCAAATATATTCCTGTAGCAAATTTGTTAACATTGTGTCTTTAGACCTTTCAACAAACATGCCACACAAACATGCCACACATGTAATATCATGTATATGTGAAATTGCGAGGAGATATGACATGCAAATGCAAAATAAAGAGATTCTTACAAGTGTATCTTATCATAGGAAACAAGACTCTTCTTCAAAGGGACGATTTTTTAATTTTAATGATATTCGCTTTGTCCTGGTATTTCTTACTAGAGAGCTATTTTCATGCTTTTTAAGAACAAACTGCCCGTCGCCATTGGACCCTCTCAATCAATCATCCATAGGAGGCTAAATGCAGGTTATGAAAGTTGACCAATGCTAAAGGTGTTGGAGCTTTTAGAACTTGTTTGTCACACCTTCAGAATGTGAATACTTTTCATGTTCCCATCGTTTCATACTATATAAATAAAGTTAAAAGTTTCAAATGAGATTTAGCACAATTTTTGCTAGTAAGAAAGTTGTACTTGGTATAATGAAAGAATGCTCTCGCCATGGTGACTGTGTGACAACAACAAAGTCATCAAGAATTGGCAAAAGGATGTAATCATGTCAGTGTTTCATTCTATGTTAATCACTAATATAGATACAGTTGCTGAACATTGTCACAGAGATATGTTGCAGTATATTCTACCACCACATAAAATATGTAATATTTCCATGGTTATATTACATTTAATTGAGAGTTTATATCAACTTGTACATAATTAACATAACTGAGTATCTGTGTACTAAAACAGCTATTGTGAATCTTCGCATTGGTGAAACAATTTGACCATTTTGCTTATTCAACAGTCCATGTCCACTGTGCATATTAAACATTCCATGTCCATTTTGCATATTCAACAGTCATGTCCATTTTGCATATTCAACATGCCATGTCCAATTTGCATATTCAACAGTCCATGTCCATTTTGCATATTCAACATTACATGTCCATTTTGCATATTCAACATGCCATGTCCATTTTGAATATTCAACAGCCCATGTCTATTTTGCATCTTCAACATGCCATGTCCATTTTGTTATACCAGGCAAAGTGAACTATGTGTGCAATTAAATCCGTCTGTTTATATTTACAGTGTCGTTAAACTGATGGAATCAACGTCGGAGTCTGCAAAATCGACAACAGTAATTGATGAAGAGATAACAGACGTTGATGCACCCTTGTTGTCTTCCGTGAGTTTGCACAAAGTTACGATCTATGCATAGTGACATGGTTTAGAAACTCCTCTTTCCCTGACAACTATCCTCAATAGCGAGACAATTCAAGTGCCATTTGTGAGGTACCAATCCGGATCAAGCAATGTCCTATTTCTGCAATATGCAATGTATGTATTACCTTCAGGAAGTGAAATATCTTTAGCTGTTCATCGTGTATCCCTCCATAGTATCTTAATACAAAAGGAGCAGTTTTACATGCCAGTGTTAGGTAATATGAAATATTTGATAGTGTCAAAACATCTAAAAGTGCTGAAGGTTAGTAGCAATCTGTTTTAGCCAACCTTTTAGAAACAGCTTTCCTTCTGTGTGTGGATTTACTTTGGTTTAAATGGCATGAACCTTACTGGTAATCACTCCTTCCATTTAATTTCTGTCTTTGATTTCACCTGAGAAAGTTGTGACAAAAGTCATTGATTTGTCACAACTCTGGTTAGGGTTTCTGTTCCATAGGTGTTAATATGGAGATTTATATCTTGCAGGAACTAGCAGCTGCCCAGAGATTGTTACAAGTTCCTAAATGCACAAAAATTGGTGATAAAATTTTGGGAGTGGAAACCATCTTCCCTGATAATGCCTTGAAGAGCTCAGCAACCAACACAGTCGCAGAAACAGCAGCCAGTAAATTATCCGTAAGTTAATGTAGTTCCGTTCTCACCTGTTTTTAGGTTTGGTTATGTTTGACATTTATACATCACTACTCACTTCTTAGTTGATGATACAGGTGAATCAAAGCCAAACAGATGTGCTAAAGAATTCAACCAAATTCAAGCAGCTGATTGTCCTGGTGGAGGTGGGGGAGGATGGTCAGTTTTTATGTCACCCATGGGAAGGGGTCTAAGGATGGCCACTCCCTTTGAGAAAATTTGCTTGGATGCAAAATGGTGCTATATGTTGAAACTTTTGAAACAGTGGTGCTATATTTTGCAACTTTTGCAACAATGTTGAAGAATTAATCGCTCACAAGTTAAACAAATCAGAAAACTTTTGAAATTTTCCATTTTCTACATTGATCGAAATTGAAAATTGATTTGTGAAGTTACAGAAAAGCATTGTTATTGCGTTTATGGTGTCCACTAGATTGAAAAATGAGCAACCTCAATGCCAAGAAAAAGGTGTAAGTTATCAAATGTGTTGCTTTTGTTCAAATTAGTGACATTTTATTAATTTATTATCATTTTTGCCACATTCTTGTAAGGTAGGCAAAACATAGTGACCATGGAAACACGGTAACCATGGAAACACAGTGACCATGGTTGTTGACTTGGCATGTTTTATGCCTTGTAGCTGAACTGGCATATTACAATGCAAGTGCTATTTGTGTAATATTTCTTGTGTGCCTGGGCCAATTTTGTGCTGAATCGCAGACACGAATCAAGGTGATAAAAAAATTGATCAGCTCGGACACAAGTCCATATTTAATCGTTATGGAATGGTTCAGTATAGAAATCTGGGTACTGAACAATCCTAGTAGTTATACGACTGGTTATTAATCCATCTTTGTACTATAAATGTTTTGGTTTACATTAGAGAAGTGTCAGACTAATTTTCCCCACCCCTTCCCTCACCCATGTTTTGGTCAGTTGTAAAGAGATCACTCATCAGATAATGTAATATCATCAACTCACAGGTCCCAACTGTGAAGACTCTTATTCAGATTCAGCCGTGCAGCGAATCATCTGTAGACGTAGGTGGTATGATCGTTAATGTCGAGGAGCTCGACTCAACAGTATTAAATTCAGGAGCGGACGATCTCAACCTGAACCAGACGGTTCAGCCTACTGACTCCTCGGTTCATTTGGAATCTGAGCATGGTGCTCTCCATGAGCCCGCCACTGCCCTATCTATTCATGACCCAGCCAGCTCCCTCACAGAGACCATACCTCTACAGGAGCCAACAGACACCTTGTCAAATCCATTGCCGCCTGTGGTATCCACGTTAAGTGCCGATTCGGTTCAGGTGAGTAGTTTTTGGGGGGGCTTAGCTTACGTTCAGAGAAACTGTCCAGGTAATTTGTCCTGTCTTATTTCATGGGACTTTCCAGCTGTTCATAGTTCAGAAACTCCCAATTCACACCTTCAGACAGTTTTGATTTCTGTTATTTTCTACAGTTCAATAAACAAACAGTTGTAAAGTTGCAACCTGGATTGAATTTTTATTTCAAATTCACACAAATTTCACAATAGCTGAAAATTGAAATGTTCACAAAACTTTAAGCTGTACTCTAGATGATCATAATCAATGATTTTCTTGTGAGGCTTAAACTCAGGATAAACTTCACTGTGAACTATAGGACCAGCAACCATAGCACCAGTTGGCAGAGGTTTTGTGAACATAGCTACGTACTTGCCAATTAAATGTACCTAGAATGATTTCATTGATGTTTTAGCTGTATTTCTAGTATTGAACCACACAGGGGTATGTTTATATTTATTGTAATGAATGCTGTATAAGCTTCGTTGTGTGGTTCATAAAGGTGTAACAAGACATTGAATTCCCATCAATGATCATTTGGCATTGTTGCAAGAATTTCTTGTAAATGTATAGATTTTGGCCACCATAATTGTTTTTGGTCGTGGCTGGGCCACGCCTCTGGAATGAGCTACCAGCTGAACTCAGAACTGTTTCTAGTCTTACAACATTCAAGTCAAAGCTGAAAACCTTCCTTTTTAGACAGCATTACTGCAATATTTAAACTGTGTATTAAATTCTATTCATGTGCAATACTCCAACAAACTCAAACGTGGATGCTTTTTATTTTTCATACTCATTTATAAGTTGTATTTTATTCTGCATTTTTACTACATATTTTGCGTGATATATTTTTTATTTACTGTTACATAGCGTTTTAGAGCACTTTTGTGGATTTTACGCTTTGTAAAATAAATTATTATTATTATTATTATATGGTCGCTCATTCTTATCGAATGATACACAATTTAGTCATTTACTGATAACTTTGTCTTCCACAAACAATGACATTCACCTTTGCAATTACTGCCTATAATTGCTTAGTCTTTGTCCAATTTTGGTGGACTTACACCACATATGATGTTTTCGGCTGTATTGTCTTCCATTTAAAAAAAATCCAGAGAAAATTAAAATTTTGACTAACGAAAGAACATAATTATCTAACCATTGTGGTGAAATTTGCATGTAATACCTAACTTAACGTGGTACGTATACGAATTGAATGCGAGCTTCCGCAGGGTGCTTAGAATACATTCCTCAGCTTTTCCATATACGCCAACCAATACATTTCACCCGGAATTTCATTTTAATACTGCAGGGGTATAATGTAATGATTCTATACCAAAATCAACGAGAATGTATAGCTTTAAAGACAATATTGCAGAAAGTTAGAATATTTTTACTGCGTTGTTTGCATACCCTTGGCGACATGCTTCATTGACAGAATTTTCTCTTGTACGTGACTTACCTCATGCATAAAATAGTGGCCGGGGTTGCAATTACAAAGTAAATTAATCATATAAACACTTGCGTGAATAAATAATAAATTTCATAGTGAGATGTCGCGATTTCGTTAATTGTAGATTCTCATATTGATTTTAGTTTATTACAAGAAATATATAGAAACTATATCTTGTAGCGCATAAATTTAAATTTGAATTACAAATTTGGTATAAATTTCAGATAAATTGAATATAGGAATAGTTACATAACGTTTTCATGGAAAGAACGTTTTCTAAAAGTATGGTATGAGAATTGCGACACATTATAAGTGTTGGAAGCATCTTTGTAATTCAAAGAAAGTTAGAAATAATTCTTCTACAATGTTTGTTTAAATTACTAAGGAATATATATTGATTGTTCATTTTGCTTTAAATAAAGCTAAAAAATTTCATTAACTCACCAATATACATTTTCCGTTTTCCGCAATGAAACCTAAAAAACTTTGCAAAACATGCAGAAAAGAAAAAAGTTCAGGTTTTGACTTTGGGGAGGTGGGATGTTTGATGTTGCTGTTGAAATTTACTATGTGATCGGTATAAATAATAGAACTATATCGACGGCCATTTTGTTTGACCGTACGCACAATATATACGCTATACTTTACTAGTTCTCAGCAGTTCACGGTGGACAAATTACATCCATGCTGTAATAATAAAACGCTTAAAGGCCAGATATAGTGATTTTTGGTGGGAGGCGTACAATTAATTCACTGCCCATGCGCGGTCATTGGACTACCAAGCTCGGAAAACCGTTGCCGAAAAGTTTCTAGACGGTTTGCGTATAGGATATTGTACATACTGTAGTGTATACGCTGTGTGTCCCCATCTCAGCACTACTATAGACCTGTATATGCACTCTCGCATAGTATAATTTTTCTGACAGGCTACACTGTCCGTTATATGGAGAGTGTTGCAACGGGTGCACCTGCAAACTAAGGTCACAGATATTGCAAATCGCCATCTATAAATCTATATCAAGATCTAAATATATATACCAGCTGCATTTCCATATCAATTAACTTATTTATTTGTTTGGAAAAATGGTTTTGTTTTTTGACACTGCGAAATGTTTACTTTCTCGTTTCCACTTGCAGCTATAGTTTAAGTACAGTCAATTTGTTGCTTATCTAAAATGCATTCCGTTTTCTTCATACATTGTGAACGAAAGTTGTAGTGCATATGTTTTCCACATAGCTTTACTATATGCAGTGGGTTTGCTATATGAAAGAATAGTTAAATATAATACGGTATAAACGTACATAAAAAAAATCACATGAGCTTGAAACAGTTTACTTCTTCCGACTGGAAACCTAACTCCAAAGGTTTACATGGCGATCCATGCAGACGAAAATAATTCTTTGAAAACTTTTAAAAGTCAGTGAATGATCAGAAGCAAGAGCACGTTATAAAGTTACACTTAAAGAACATTCTAATCCGGGTATTTATAACACCTATGCGCGTTGGGTTACTGTCATTCTATACGCTATGCGGACTCCCCTGGGTACCTCACGGTATGTGATTTCAGCACTTAAATTAAATTCTATTTCATTGATTTTGTTATCATCTATCACCCATAGCACTTCATTGTTAAAAGAATCGTTTTCAGTACATGTATATACCCATGATAATTTTTCTTCCTGATTTTTGTGAGGTTAGTGGCAGAATAATATATTCACCCCATTAACGTAAGTAGGTTATAGCAAGTGTTCGTCATTTGGTGAAAGACTATTTTTTTTATTCTATGGTCATACCTAAATGTGAAGGGTTTTAAGTTGTCGAAAGAACTTTTTCTTTGAGATTTTACTCATCTTCAAAGACCACTTTGTCACTTAGGATGATTTAAACAAAGAACGTTAACTGAACTATGCCCGAGAGATTACAGCGCAATCTCCTAAATCGATAATATTTTGAGCACTCATCTTCCACTTTTGTATATAAAACCTTTGGGAGGAAAGAAACTGTAAGGTACAAATAGGGGCAAAAATAAATACCATTTCCGACATCCTCCTCTCGATTGCCCCTCCCTCTCTTCCTTTGCACACACACACACGCACAAACGCACGCACACATACATAAAACCCGGAATGTATACAGTCCATGTATGGGTTGGTTTAGCAACTTAGATTGCATCGTACTAAATAATTTAGATATCATAAAGTGGTGACGTGCACAGAATTTGAAAGGTGGGAAGTGGGGGGGGGGGGGGTTAAAAATATTCCCCGCCTGATGAAGGTATGGGGCTTTACTTTTTGGGGGGCCAGTGGCGAAAGAAGGGTTTTAAAAAGGAGGG
>JAAAKB020282580.1:0-17126 GCA_010014835.2 Apostichopus leukothele
AATTAAATACAAAAAAAGGATAAATGAATAGGTTAAATCGAACTGAAGCGTGCAGTAATCTCGACTGAACGCAACATTCTATTGGCCCTGAAAACATGAATGGCTCAGCAGAGCAGGCAAAGTGGAGCATATGAAGCATCAGAATGCATGGGAAGTGAAATTACTTCAACAGGATTGAAAGACTATAATTTGAGCTACCAAGGTTTGAAAGTCAATCATTATAGAGTTAAAGTCATATGCCAAATCTCCCACATTAGGTGGGAGACTCCTGCAATCAGGTTATGTAACTTGCTCTCCTCTGAGGCCCATAAAAATCATGCATTCTCTCCCAGCAGCCATAAATATGTTATCAGTGATTATTTTGCTCTCCTCCGAGATCTTGCTTGGTGTAAATCTACCTTCGAGTGCTGAATAAATGTGATAATTGATATACCAATTATCACTGGCTGTGCTCTGAATTTTGTGTTTTGCCTGTTATTACACGGTTACATCTTTTAAATATTTGTATGACATATGTTCCATCAGTATATAGTACACAGTATGATTTAGATAATTAGTCAATTTGTCTCAATTTGTTGCAACAATGAACAACTTCTGCATCCTCCCAAAATGCAACCAGAATGCACCATTTAATGTTCAAGTTTCAAAATTTCCGGACGAGCATGCCCCGGACCCCCCTAGCAGGGCACTGAGCTGCGGCCTCTCTCAGAAATCCACAACTTGACATCTCTGCATAGTGATTTACAGGGTAAGGTTTACAGGGCAAGTAATTTATCAGCTAAGATCAAGAATTGCTGAAAGATTGGAATAGAATGTCTTTAATAGTTTGCTGGCCAAAGTTGTCATGTAATAATTTGAATGCAATTCAAATATTATTCTGTAAAAGTGTGTTAAATTTACATTTTGAAACTGGCCTATTTGGCATATTGTGTCATTATTTAGGCCATGCAAGGGATGCACAGTGACTATATATTCCAATTTAAGTGACTACATGCATTTCATAGTGTGACAAGATTAATGTCATCAATGTTCCCCTCAGGCCCACTGGAATATTTATCTAATCAAACCCTTCATAATGACTGGAAATTGTTGAGGCGATCCTATATACCCATTTGGAAGGTAGAGTATAAAGGCCCTATGTTTGAAACGTTTTAGCATTTTATGCTAAACGTTTGGCATTAATATTGATAGATAACCCCTAAGGCAGCTGGTTGAATTTACAACAGAACCTCTTCAACTATTCATAAAGGAACTCGAAATTTACTGTGAGCTTTTGCATTACATCTCTCAAATGATCTTTTATGGGGATCGACTGTACCTAAAGAAAGTGTTTTACTTGAAACTAATAACAATATTTGATATACTGTAGCCTAGATCTACAGTACAATACCCCGGCCCATATCTGATGTAGTTATAGACTTAGCTAGCTTACTGTTACTGCGTACTTGCAACATAGGAAAAGCCATAGCTGTTATCATCAATTGTATAACAGAACACAAGCCCTCTCTGCAATGGTGCATTGGAAATAATAGCCTCTTTCGGCAAAAAAAGTGTGGCCGTAAGGCTGTAATGGTCCCCCAAACACTCTCTCTTGCATCATTCCAGGATATCCAACCCAAGTTGTCTTCTTTCGTCCCCCATTGTTATCTTCCATGTTGTTGTTGGGCATCCCATCTTTCCCCTCAGCCATCGGGGTGTCCAGATTAATGTAGTAATCCACAGTGGCCATCTCTATTTATTCCCAGGACATGCCCAATCTATGCCATCTTCTCTTTTTAACTTCTTTAGAATTCGTGTAAAAGTAAGCGGGCCTGACGTTTCGATCCTAGCAGGATCTTTTTCAGAAGATGAATGACAAGTAACAGTTACTATAAGACTTTATCAGTTTTGATCGGTGTACTTTCAGAGAGCTGTGTTATTGCAGTGACTGACAATTTTTAAAGTTACAGAGTTTGTCCTGAAATGTTTTTAACTGTTAACGTTCTTAGTACACATCTTTTCAGAAAACGGAGATATTCGTTTAGTGGATGGTGAAGAACAGACGGAAGGCCGTGTGGAGGTCTACCAGAGTGGAGTCTGGGGTACAGTATGTGATGATGGTTGGACAATCCAGGAAGCAGATGTGGTCTGCTACCAACTGGGGTTTGGACCAGCAGCTGCTTCTCTTACAAATGCCCATTTTGGTAAAGGCACCGGTCCAGTTCTAATGGATGATGTACAATGTAGTGGCCAAGAAGACAGATTGACAGATTGTGTCTTCCGTGGTGCTAGACATAACTGTGGTCATAATGAAGATGCTAGTGTGATCTGTACTAATGTCAGTAAGTTTAACTTTTCTTTTCTTTTATATCAGTAGTTGCCAACTTAAATTGCAAAACTGATCTTGATCCTTGAGAGAGATCCCATATCTGCTTCCAGTGATTTCAGTCTGGGTCAAATTCCCTTTTCAAAATCGGTAATACCCAGATTGTAAACTAGCAATACATTTTGACTGTTGAAGGTCAATAGTGGGATTCGTTTTGGCAAAGATTTAGGACGAACCATATACCACAAAATTGGTAAGACTGTAATTACTTGTACCAGCATTTAAACTGCTTGTGCACCCATTTGTATCTTTCCTCTTGGACAATTGTAGAAGTTATGTGGCCTCCCAAAGAAACTACACATCATTTAGAACTCAGTGGCAAGATTAGTTTCACTCAGGCTAGATCTGCAACAAATCAGGCTACTCCAATCCTTTGCAAGTTGCACTTGCTGCCTGTTGAGTCTCACATCAATTTCAAAATTCTACTCCTATCATTCAAATGTATCCATGCTCTTGCTCCCACTTGGGTACACCGCTGCTTGCCGACTGCAAGCTTGTTCTAACGTTGTACTTGCTCCCTCCTTCTGTAGCCACAAAGCTTTTTAGTGGTCATGATTTTCTGTCTTTCTCTGGAATCGCCCTCAGATAAAGAAGCTGAATCTGTATCTAGCTTTCTAGAATCTGTATCTAGTAATACATAAGACTCATCTATTCTCAATATTATACTTTGTTAATTCTCTTTTCGTTACGACAGCCAGACTGAAGTGTGCGTTACGCCTTATAAGAATGGTTTCTTATTATTATGGAAATGTTTTGCTTGTTTAGATTTGTTTATGAGTAGATCACTGATCTTATATGTAAGGGAATCTCTCTCCATCGCTTTACAACAAATTTCTCATAGCAACAGTTGTATACTGAGTAGAATGTGAACTATAATGAGAAATAGTATATTATGTTGAACATGATACAAAAATTGTGTTGTTCTAACATATGTGAACAGTAAAAAATCAGTAGATTGTGTTTTCACAAATCCTTTAGAGTTCAATGTGGTGCATGCTGAAAGATATTTCACATGATTGAACTGTGTTGTGTTAACATAGTTATAAAGAGTCTGTTTTTGTAGTTTGTATTCTGGCATATAGTTACCTGTATTTGTGGATTTGTACAGGTATTCATAATTAGGGTATTTTGAACAGTTGTATAGGAACTAGTACAAAATATAATAAGGCTTAGAGACTTGACATCTCACTGAAACTCATGCTAAGGGTATTTCTACTTGTACTCATACTAAGGTTACTTCTACTTCTACTTGCATTCAAACTCATACTAAGGGTACTTGTACTGTAATTCATACTAAGGGTACTTGTACTCTTACTAATGGTACTTCTACTTGTACTCTTACTAAGGATACTTCCATTTGTAGTCATACTAAGGGTACTTCTACTTGTACTCATATGAAGGATACTTCTAGTTATACTAAGGTTACTTCTTCTTGTACTCAAACTCATACTAATGCTACTTGATACTGATACTTATACTCATACTAAGGGTACTTCTATGTACGTGCTCATACTACTTGGTTACTTTTACTTGTACTAGTATACTCATGCTGAGGGTACTTCTACGTGTACTCATACTAAGGATACTTCTACTTTTACTCAATCTCATACTAAAGGTACTTCTACTTGTACTCAATCGCATACTAAGTGTACTTCTACTTGTACTCAATCTAATACTAAAGGTGCTTTTACTTGTACTCAATCGCATACTAAGTGTACTTTTACTTGTACTTATGCCAAGGGTACTTTTACTCAATCTCTCACTAAGGGTACTTCTACTTGTACTCATACTAAAGATACCTCTACTTTTACTCAATCTCAAACTAAAGGTACCTCTACTTGTACTCAATCGCATACTAAGTGTACTTCTACTTGTACTCAATCTCATACTAAAGGTGCTTCTACTTGTACTCAATCGCATACTAAGTGTACTTTTACTTGTACTTGTACCAAGGGTACTTTTACTTTTACTCAATCTCTCACTAAGGGTACTTCTAGTTGTAATCATACTAAGGATGCTTTTACTTGTACTCATACTTATGGTACTTCTAATTGCAATCAACCCATATTAAGGGAATTCTGCTCTCCCGGCACAGTTCGTGCCAGTACTCACAAATTGGGAACCAGCAACTCAAAAAAAGTGTGATTTATGAATCTCCATGCTTATTCCTCTATTTCCTTCTTGAAACTAAGTAACTTTTTGTTTTCTCCTAGGTGATGGGGAAATACGTCTAGTCGGTGGTGAAAGTCAGTATGAAGGTACTCTGGAGATCTATCTTAATGGACAATGGGTCAGGGTCTGTATTCCTGAGTGGACCCCAGAGAATGCGAAGGTGGTTTGTCGACAGCTTGGTTATGAAGATGTGACCCAATATTTATCCTACAGTTTGTTTGGTCATGACGATTTACCAGTCTTGTTGGACAAAGTCTTATGCATCGGAGCCGAAGCTAGACTAAAGGACTGTAGTTACTCTGTGGTTAGTAACTGCCACGTGGGTGCATCGGGCAGCGTTGGCCTAATATGTGACACGCCAGGTACAACTCAACCATAAATTCTCTTAAAGATCATCATCATTACTCCCAAACATGCTAGAGAGTCAAATAATGGTAACTCCTGGTAAAACTTTCAACAGACATTTCGCTACCACTATCAGGACATTAATTTCACTCTTAATTGTCTGAAGCTGAAACCTCCAATATGTCTCGGAATTGGTTAGAACATTTAGCAAACTACGTTTGAAATGTTAGCTTCCTAAATTTGGGGGCAATACTGGTGAAAGTGTTATGAAGTTTGGGATTTAAAAACTGAACAATGGCTTGTAAACGCATGCAATCTTTGGCTTCCAGCTTCATAACATTGGTTTGTTTGTTTTTCGTGTAACTTGAATAAGTTACTTGTGCAAAAAGTTGTTATGCCAGATATGGATTATAATCAAAACATTTCTGTTCTAGTTTTCTTTAAAGATCTAGAATGATTATACAACCTTGGGAATGAATTCATCTGTGTGATGGGATGTGATTATATGTTTCATAATCATGTGACTTCAACATTAAACCGTGATTTCAATTGTGGAAGTAGTCTTTGTTGCATCGGTTGGAAATAAGATCATGCATTGTGTATGGGTGACATTAGAAAATTATTACCAAGCATACTTTATGTCCATATAAAATGAATAAATCTGAAATGTTTTTTCTCAATTGTTATCAAATTCTCCCCCAATATTTTCCTTTTTTTCAAAAAAGGCATATAATAATATAAAAATTCTTATGAACTTGACATTCAAAGATCCTCACATGTTGTTTTCTGAATATGTCAAACCTTTCCCACAAATAAGTAGCTTACATGTTATATTTTTTATACATTATTTCATGTTACTTTAACCTTTAATTTTGAAGCGTTCTGACTTTATGGAAAGGATTTGTTGATTCACTAGTTCTTGCTGTGTTCAAATTATGATCCATTCAAACAATTTTTAAAAATCTTGTTTTGACCTTTGATTGTGAAGGAATCTAACTTCACCTAAGGGATTGTTATTTGTTCAAACTCTCCATGAATTTTCTTTATTCATAGTACAATGCATTCAAAGTTTAAGGAGAAAATTGCAGACAAAATTGAGGACCAACAGAAGCATGTTTATCTCGCATGTGCGTGTGTGATATGGCACCTGTTTGCTTGAAGCTTACTTTGGATACAAAAGGAACACACCTCAAATGTTTATCTCAAAACATGTAGAAATCGGATGCAAGTTTTCCAGGATAATTGGTGTTATTTCTCATTTACATGTCAAAAGCAAGGCCACCTCTTGCCACTTTGGATAATTGTGTAGTTGATTAAAAACAGCCTATTGAGTTGATTTTCTTCAAAAAAAGATGTTGTTTTGTGGCTATTCAATACTTAAACCCAAATACTTAAACAATGTGTGTAGCTCAATAACTTTACTTGTCAAATTTCACCTCAAAATATTGTAATGTAGGTCAAATTTTAACGTTTGCTTTTTGTATTGAATTACTATCGACGTTGAAAAGTATCTTGGAGTTAAAATGTTGAAAGATGAATGAAATATACAATTAATTATTAACTAACCTTTGATTTGGTGAAGAATTGGATGGGATCAGTGTTAGTCTGTTGCAGTCTATTTATCTGTAATGTTCTGTAGGATTTGGGATTGTTAACTAATCATAAGAGGAATGGTTAGTGAACATAATATAGGCTGAGAAAATGAAGGGATTGTTGTTGTAATGAAGCATCAACTCATAGTCATGGTTATAAAAGGTACTTTAATGTTTATAAAGAGATATTGTTAACACCCAAGATAATAAATACAGAGGACGTTGCAGCTGTTTATCTACAAGACAGAAGCAGGTTTCTGATAATTTGCTCTGAAATGTTACAAACACTGGCTTTATGCTGTTATATATTTCAGCTTCTGGAAATGTGCGTTTATTGGGCGGTACAGGTCCTCATGAGGGTCGTGTGGAGGTGTTAGTAGATGATGAGTGGGGCGCGGTCTGTGACGATGAATGGGACCTGAATGATGCTCACGTTGTTTGCAGACAGCTCGGCTTTCCGGGCGCCCTCTCAGCCGTCAGTAAAGCTCACTTTGGAATGTCACAAGATCCAGTCAATCTTGACGACGTAGACTGTAATGGAGATGAAAGTAATCTACTTGAGTGTGTGCATACAGCTAGAGATAAAGAGAACTGTCACTTTGACGAGGGAGCTGGGGTGGTTTGCCAGGCAAAATCATCTTTTATAACTGAAGGTAGTATTAACATCTTGTAGAATTATTCTTGTTTGATATCAAGCATCATCTCCTGCCAAACTGTTGTAAAATAAATTCTTGATTAAAAGGAGCTCATGGCGACAGCAAACCATTTTCTTTTGCATAATTTCAGTCTTGTGAGTCATTGTCTGCAATTGAAATGCAACACTGCTGATGTGATATTAATACAGAATAACATAAGATTTTGAAAATCTGCTCCAATCTCTCTTGAGCAATAAAACATGTCTCTCAAAACATTGCAAAAATTAGTGCAAGAGTAGACATATAAATCCGTATATAGTCAATCTTTCTTTATTTTTCACATTATTACAAAGGATGGATAATGTTGTCATATCTACATTGAAATGTATGCTAATAAAATCATTGTAGATCGGGAGAGCTTTTAATGTGAAGTATCTAAATATGAACCATTGACCCAGAGTCATCCATCTTTCAAATATATGTCATTTATGAAGGAATTGTTTTATGTTGCACGAATAAGATTTGCTTTTGATTCCACATCACATCAAGATGGAGAATGATATAAAGCAAATGTACGGAGAACTATAGCAAACTTCTCAATTTATCGTAAACTATTTTTGTAGTCTGATATTCTTATTATGTTTCCAGAAGAACTGTTTTAAGCTAATTCGTTAAGTATAACTACAAATATGTAAATAGAAATATAAACTGAGGATTTATTTGAGAAAGTAATGGAGCAAAGTGCATAATAAACTGTTTACAAGGTATAAAGGTAATGTGAATAAAAGTTTAAATGGTATTGTACTGAATAATGGCAATATTTACTATGTTAAGATACTTCCCAAATCAGCCTATTCTGTTGTTCTAAAGATTGTATGAAGGTCCACACTATCAATAACCATAGCGGTGGTCATAAGCACCCCACAAATAAAATTCATGATATGTGAGTTTAAGATGCTTGTTATATTACTGAGTTTTGAGCACTTTGTAACATAACAGAGTGCGTTGTGAGATCTCTGTTTGATAACTGGTTTTCTTCTGTAGAGTCTGCGGATGGAAATGAGCCACTTGTAGGTAACCAACTATAAGGTGAGCGCTGTAACATATGAAGAAGAAATGTGTGTCCTACACCCCCCCCCTCCCCAACACCTCCGTTATCGCCCACAAAACAAACTAATTGTTGTTTTTCCAGAGCCCATCAATGGAGATGTACGTCTGATGGGAGGTAACTCTACTTCTGGACGAGTTGAGGTTTATCTTAAGGGCCAATGGGGGACTGTTTGTGATGATCTCTGGGATCTTACAGATGCTGAAGTTGTCTGTCTCCAGTTGGGGTTTGGAGGAGCATTGTCTGCCCCCAGATATGCTTTCTTTGGTTTGGGAACAGGTGAAATCCTGTTAGATGATGTGGAATGTCTTGGCAGTGAGGGTAACCTCCTTGAATGTAGCTATGAATCAAAAGCTAACTGCGGTCACCAAGAAGATGCAGGTGTTGTCTGTTATGAGCTGACAGAAGAAGGTATGGTTGTAAACTCAGTATTGGTCTAGTCTGTTATGGAGACCTAGAAATCAAAAGTCTTTGTTATAAGACTAAATTCACTATTGGTCTGGTATGTAATATAAACACCTAGAAATAGAAAGAGGAATTACTCTTAAACTCAATATGGTATGGTGTTATAAAGACCTAGTTATAGAAAGAGGTATAATTGTCAACTCAGTAATGATATTGTGTGTGTTATGAAGACTTAGAAATAGAAAGAGGAATTACTCTTAAACTCAATATGGTATGCTAAAGACCTAGATATAGAAAGAGGTATAATTGTCAACTCTGTAATATTATATATTGTGTGTTTTGAAGACTTCGAATTAGTCTGCAATTCAGTATTAGTCTGGTCTGTAATGAAGACCTAGAAATAGAAAGGGAATACCAATACTGTTGAATTCAGTATTAGTCTGGTCTGTTATGAAGACCTAGAAATAGAAAGGGATTACTGTTGAATTCAGTATTAGTCTGGTCTGTTATGAAGACCTAGCAATAGAAAGGGATTACTGTTGAATTCAGTATTAGTCTGGTCTGTTATGAAGACCTAGAAATAGAAAGGAATTACTGTTGAATTCAGTGTTGGTCTGGTCTGTTATGAAGTGTAGTAAATAGAAGGTGGTATGATGTTTGAATTCTTGTGATGCTAGTAGGAAAAGATTGTTTCATGAAATTGATTGAAATATGGATGTGCATGCCATTGAGAATATTGGGAGCTTCACATGTCAATTATAAGACGAAGCAAAGGATCTGTAACACCACTAATGACTTCCATTAAAACTAAGTTTTAGGACAAAGTATTGTAGAGCAGGTGGGGCTTGGGATTTGCCTTCATAAATAGATGCAGAAATTAAGTTGAACAGTGAAGCAGCAATTATGAACATAACAGTGAGAATTACAAACAATGGTAGTGAAAGAAAAGAGTAACACTCCCTCTCCTCCTGCCCCTCACCTCCTCCCCCTCCCCCCTTTTTTCTTGTCATTCTAATTTGTGAGTACAATATTGAGGTACTGTTCCACCATGGATATCACTATCATACAAATGAAGTTTGTTCAGGGATCTTGGAGTTAAAATATGCAAACAATGTGTGAAGAGAGATGACAAGGTGTCTTTGTTTCTTGCCCCATTTTGGATGCAAGATGCTAATGGATTTCTTTTTATATTGTTCTTTTCATTGTAGGTGCTTCTCCAGAGCCACCAACTCAAACTTGTGAAGATCTTGTGCTTCAAGTTTGCGCAAATATGCCTTACACGAGGACTGAGTTTCCAAATGTGTTTGGCCATTCTACACAGCCAGAAGCAGAACAAAATGCAATTTTGATTTTTTCTTCAATTCTACCCTACGGATGCCCAGCAGCATTCTTCCAACTCATGTGCTTGCAGTTAGCTCCACCATGTCCCAGCTCAGGCTATTCCAATATTCCTTGTAAAGAAATATGTGAAGATGGACTACTTCAATGTTCGTCAATTGTTGAGCAGCTGGGTGCACCTGTTCCAACAGACGTAGATTGTTCACTGCTCCCTTCAGCGGGCTCAGGTCTATGCTTTGAAGAGTCTCCAAATGGGTTCCCCATGGGAGGTGAGATTTCTACGATTGTGGTCTTTCCTTTATTATCTCACCAGCAGATTTAACAGAGGCAAATAGGGCTGTGCTTCACAGATGATCAACCTATGGAATATATTTAGTCACAGGTCCCAACTTTGTTTGTGGAAACATGTAATTATTACTGGAAGTTTGCATACAAATTTGTGAATTCTACAAACAATGTCACAGGTTTGCTAATTTTTCACCTTTTTTTCACAAATGATCACAGCTTTTTCTTGCAAAAAGTTATGGAAATACTAGAACATAGATGGACACAGGAATCTGTGGCAGCCTGTTGGTTAAAAAATCCAGGGTGTGAAAATGTGTGAAATATGCCCAGAAAACAGAGTTTTGTGTGACATACCACTTCCCCCCAAAGTTATCCATGTATTTTGTTTAATTCTTGTGTCAGTTTCTCCCAAGTTTACTGTGGAAAGCAAAAGACATTTCCTCAATTTTTCCATCTTGTCAAAATCCACAGGTTTCGACAGATTTGTGCTTCATTTAGGTACATGTGAAAATGTGTGAGTAATTTACATGTGAATTAGGTTCCAAAAGTGTCGGTATTCCCTGCATGTTGATGTGTGAATTTTTCCGTTTGTGTTTGACCTGCCATCATGTGTGATTACAGGTATGTACTGTTTGTCGCAAGTTTTTTTTGTCAGGATAGTGAGTCGGCCATGCATCAGTGAGTTTGCTATGCATTGGTTAACATAGAACTTGGTTCACTATCAGACACAAGGTTATTATAGGTAATAGTCTCTCAATTTATTAACTCATGCCATCTATCCATGAGTGGTAGCCTGCTATGGTTGTGTGCTTTTGCAGTTTTTAATACTTGTAATAATCATTGATACGTTATAGTTCAATGACAGTTGAGCAAAGCCACTTCTCTGGAAGACAAACATACGCTGCAGTGGCATGTTAAGTCTACGTATCTTGCCGCTAAGCTGTTTTCCTTTTTTGGCTGTTTGATGAAGATTTCCCTTTGAGAGTGATGCATGTTTGCGTGGCTCAGGTCTGCGTTAGTCTTGTCAAGCTATTGTGTTAATGCTTGCATGAAAAGTTGAGCCAGTGTTGTCATAGGGTGTGACACTAAGACAGCAAACTATACATGCAACTTTCCTTTAATGAATACGATTTTCTTTTTATGTTGACATATACATATCTCATGGGTTTCAAAAGAAGGCAGAAAACATGAAATCTGTAGTTCAAATTACTAGAATAGATCAAGGGTCTATTGGGGTTGTTCAATCGGGATGTACAGATTCTACCCAACTAGAAAGATTGAGATAACTTGGGCAACTTTTTTCTTCTTCTAATTTTAACCTCCAGAGTTTTTCAATTCAACGGCCCCAACGCCTGCACTTCGGTTAGCTGGCGGCAATAGCTCTGCAGGTCGAGTGGAAATTTTTGTTAATGGTCAGTGGGGTACAGTGTGCGATGACGGTTGGGACATAAGTCAGGCAACAGTCGTCTGTCGCCATCTTGGATTCGAAGGAGCCAACGCAGCTCTGCCTAATGCAGCCTTTGGTGAAGGCACAGGCCCCATACAGTCTTATTACACAACTTGCATTGGCAATGGAACTGACTTCTTGCAATGCCAGTTCCAGTCTGAGGGTTTCTGCGGTCATTTTGAAGATGCCAGTGTAGTCTGTTATAATTCTGAACAAGGCTTAGGTAAGTAGAAGGAGAGGATGTGTTGTATTTGTCCCAGGCCACTGCTGAAAACAATGTAAAAGAAATATCAACATGTGAAAATGACAGCTCTGATAGTTCCATTGCTCCTTAGCAATTAAAAAAGAAAACAACATCAGAAAAGACCAGGGTGGTGCAGTAGTTTTACCAATGTCACTCCCCCGCCCCCGTCCCCGCAACTATATACCTGACAGCAGAATGTACCTTGTCTGCTGCCATTTGCTTGATTGCTCAGACATGGTTACAGACAATCACCAGCAATGACACTTCATATTTATGGAAAGGTTTTCATTACAAAATTTTAAAGTTAGTGTGCCTGACGTACAGCAGTAGTTTATCGAGGTTGACAAAATCGTTGGGATTCAGCCAAAAAGATGTCAGATTGAGATGCAAAATGTCTGTTTCTAGAAAATCCACCAAAAAGCCATAAAAATCTTAGGTAAACAACAAACACGTAGGTCAATAGGTTGACTGCAATCCAGTATGAAGATTTCGGCAGGCAACCAGGTCAAATTGGTGAAATTGCAAGCTGGTGATTGCTGCTGCACATATGTTGTATGGAAAAAACGTGTTCAATGAATCTTATATATGAATTGCAGATAGCTGGAACAGAACTGGTGAAAAAATTGCTAAATTGAATGTCTCATCACCTAGAACTCACCTCAGATCAGACTTGGTGATGTTGCATGACACAAAGCAATTATAAAGTTAATAAAAACAAAGCACACTCCCAGACCAACACAAAATCGCTTGTAACTTGAAAAACGAAGGAGATAATTGCCATTTTTTCAGCAGTCACATATGTCTAAAATGTATTTTGAATACAATCTACTTATTTGCAGTAGTTTTGAGTAGTGTTTGACCGGTAATCGGTTAGATAATCGGCATCGGGCCGATTATCAGACAATCGGTAAATAATCAGCATCGGCAAAATCTATTGCGCTACCGATTATCATGTGGAACCGATTATTACGTTCCACATAAAGGATTTTCCCCGCTTTTGATTCCCCACAACCACAATGGTAGAAGAATGTTGATGATCCGATTCAACGCTATTCATAGCCAGGGAAGGTGTGCGAATCTACCTTGTAAAAGTATTGTAAGTCCCTCACGAGAGTTTGTACTAAATGCTGTTCGATATACTGTCGAATGCTGTTCGATATACTATCCAGTTTTGGCAGTTAACATCATACAGTATACCCCCGATAAGCTAGGGGACGACATCTATCAAAACCTCCTGTTATCCATGTTTAACGATTGATACGAAAGATTTCTTGTCTTGACTAAATATAAAACCATAGCAATATACTTTTGAACCACTTTGGCGGTTTCACCGTAGGTGAAAACTGGAAGGTGAAAACAATAACATTAGGCTTTGTTCATCGTGAGGTCTATGTACATTAGGTAGTCTGGCTAGAGAATGGTTGAGCTTCATAACTGTTCAGTTTGAAAATGCGCCTAAGATTTTATAAATGCAATAAAATCATGAAATCTAGGCGCCAAATTACTCCTAAAAGTCCCTAAAAATGTTTGGCGACAGTCCTCAGTAGTTTTACGTACTGCATTACAGTATTTTGTGATTAGGCAAACATTCTTACGCATATTTTTGCGAAAATCCCTGTAGCAACTTTTTTTTTCCCTGACTGCATGTACCATACATTCTAAAATAACCCCTTTGCAGTACCTGAACTCCTTCACCGCAACCGACTAAAGCAAGTCTGATTTCCAGGGACACGGGCGCAGAAGTCAATAGGACTTTGGTGTGTGATTTCTCCCACATGTAGTTAAGTCAATGGAGAAGCGCCATTGACTAACTGTGTTACTTACGTTTGAAACAACGTTCGATCGGAAGGTTTCCCTCGCAGATGTTAATCATTGAAAACTTTAAGCAGACATCAGGGATTGTTTTTATTTTTCATAATAAAATAAAACTGTTAGCAAACTGCTTATCCACTAAAGAGCCTCTGGAAGAGAATGTGCAAAAGTAGGTACAGTTGGCCTGACGTTTCGATCCTGCTAGATTCGAAACGTCAGGCCAACTTACTTTTACACATTATTTTTCATATCGGATTATATATTTCGATATCAGATTACGAAATAACTTTTCACATTATTTATGTTAGAGTTGCAACACTGATAAAGATTTTAATACCAGTTGTAAAAGCTGTCCCTAACTTCTTTTTTATTAAATTTTGTAGGTATGGAAGTGTTAGTAGACCATTATGATATTTCCAGTATTGTGTGTGCTGACTTTGCTTAGTAATTAACATAGAAAGCAATGAATGACTACTTGTTTTCACACATTGTGATTGGTGGTCATTTCTCTGCAGAGGAAGAAGTTAGGATTCCCCCCGGGCCCTTGGTTATCGTGGTTATTGCAGCCTTCGGTTAGGGAACCTGCAAAATCCATCTGGATGATGTTGGTGGCTATACTTTGTGAATGCTCTTCACAATATATAGGGCAGATACTAATGCCCTAGCTTTGCTGTTTACGGGGTTGGTCCGCCCCACACACCCCTTTTTTCACCCGCCCAGCCCTCTCAACTGATTTTCACTGCCCTGCCCCTCTTTTAACTGCCCTTGTTCTTCCCTTCTCACCAACTTAATAGAAGCTCCATGCTTTGACCTTGCAGTTATTGCAAAACAACTAGCTCCACGAGAATTACAGTAGGCCCATGTAAAAAAATGTTTACGCAATGTCGATCAG
The DNA here is from genome assembly GCA_010014835.2 of Apostichopus leukothele. NCBI lineage: Eukaryota > Metazoa > Echinodermata > Holothuroidea > Aspidochirotida > Stichopodidae > Apostichopus > Apostichopus leukothele. Next base: position 14,641 of record JAAAKB020282580.1, read on the forward strand.
AGATGTTAGTAAATTCGTACCATGAGCATTTTTTTAGGTCTAACATGATATTTGATTGCACAAATACAAAAGCCTATGGCACAAACTTTGCTATATCTACATGGGAAAGTTACGTTACAAGTAGTTGGCAAAAATATGTTCATTGAGCACTACAGAGACAAGATTGCTTTAAACCATGGGTAAGGGACTATTAGCCAATCCAATCAAGGGCAATTTGGAAATGCATAGTTGACTATTTTTAGCATGTTAATCTCTGTAATGGAAATGTTGTTAACCCTGTACCTTGCAGTTGATTGTTATGATTTATTTGTTAACATACAAACTTATCTAAGGGATTGGAAGAAATTTTGGTTCTTTTCAGAAAACAACAATCCTTTATGTAGAATGTAATAATTGGTTCCAAATAATCGGTAGCGCAATGGATTTTGCCGATGCCGATTATTTACCATTCGGTCAGTCCATTCACTTTAGTTAATGAACCACAGCTGTTTAAAGGGTAAGGGTAGGTCCTACTGTAAATTCCATGGGTATGGTAGCCTATCTACATAGCTTACCTTAAAACATATAAAGTAATGTGTAATCCCCTCCCACTTCCCCCAGCTATGAAATTATTCCCAAAACTTAAAAAACACTTATCCATCTTATAACAATGAGCTGATTATCATATATGAGGGGGAGAAAACAAATGGGTCTGGAAACTAAGGGTCCCCTAACTAAAGAACAGTAAATATAGAGTGAATATAGTATTGGTGGGTTCCATTCGTAGCAGAGAGCAAGGCTTCTGTATACACTCCCGGTGGACTGTTTCAGGTCCAGTCCAAGATTAACAATTGAATTATATCAGATATATCCAACTTCTACACTGGATATACTATCTCCACCACTCTTAAGTACTTTCAAACTTTGGATGAATATGCTCCTACAATGTGGCTGAACCTATATCCTCATGGCTTGGGTATAGAGGTGCTCTGTGGCCACATGACATATCCAGCAATTTCTTTGTCTTTATAAAGGGAGGGCCAAATTAGAGGGAGGATAGAGTACCCAATCAGGGAAGTAACTTACTCTAACAAATCCTGTAGGCCTTGTTCACATTTAAGAACACACCCGTACTTCAAGTCAGCAAGGGTGATTAATTCCCTTAGTGTGACCCCGCCTGTATTTGTACATTTGTATGGGTAGGGTCTTAAGAATAATACCTGTTTCGCGGTTTCTTCAATCACTCTTGCGTTCTTAATAATTGTAATGTGAGATTTGAAGACTTAAATTAGATTTCCTGTTGCAATTGCCTGGGAGTTTCTGAACATACAGTACATACATACATTGTTTGTATACGTACCAGACCGTTGCCTTTTTAAACGCTTCGACCAAAAGAAGTTATACGTCAGGTAACCCATTCCACTTTTCCTTTTAACCAATTCATCCAACACTGCAGAAAAGCTGTCTTAAAATAAAAATAAACTAAAGGACAGTCCATTTAAGATCTAATCAAATTTTATTCATGCCAAACTCACAGATTTTCATGAGGCCGAAATTGTTAAGTTCACGTTAAATTTTAAAATGGATTATTTCGGGTTCTGTTACTACGGAAGGTTATTTGTGGTGTACTGATTATAATTAAGACAAGTAGGGAAAACTGTTGTGCAATTGCGATACAACTCTGGTAAATTTAGGGTAAATTTGTGGTACAATTAGGGTAATACCATGGTACAATTAGGGTAAAACTTTGGTACAGCTCTAGGGTAAAACTGTGGTTAATTAGGGTAAAACTATTCCTGAGGTTTGCAATATACAGAGCATTTGTGACATTTTGTTCATCATGCTTTGTTATTCTGCTGTCGGTGTTGATGTAACAGCAATTTCTTCAGGAAATGTCCACTTTTCATTCCCGACATTAGTTTTTCCCATAGTGTCCTTAGATGTATATGGCAAGCCTACATCAATCAATCATATTTTATAAATTTTATTTTCTTTTTGACTGCAAACACAAGAAGTAATATTTAAGAGCTATTTGTTATCTCAGATATGAGACCAGTTTGCTGAAACAGAATAGCTAGTACAGAAAGAGATTAATTTGAATAGAAAATGCTGTCCACTGATTACTGATAATTGAAAAAAATGTTTATTTGTTTTGCATTTTCATCATTCACAAAGTAGTTGTGTCAGTAGTAGCTACTAAATGGTAATGTTTGTCCTAAACATTTTTCAAATTGTATGATGAGATTCATTTTAATGGGGGAAATCCACATAACAGAGGAGTTGTTATAGTACATGATAAATCTGTCTCGCTTCTTGAGATCTTGAGATTCGGGTGGAAATTTAAATAAAAGAAAAGTTGTTACTCAACTTGTACAATCTTTCTTGATCCTTTGAAAAGTTGAAAGTGGTTACTATACATTTTGCTTTCCAATTCAGATGAAGGGGCAGTTCGTCTCAATGGAGGAAACGAAACAGCTGGTCGAGTTGAGATTTATCGTAACGGAGAG
>JAAAKB020282690.1:0-17120 GCA_010014835.2 Apostichopus leukothele
TATTCCTGTCTTTCTTCAGAGAATGGTCAGTATTTATTCCTGTCTCTCATCAGAGAATGGTCAGTTTTATTCCTGTCTTTCATCAGAGAATGGTCAGTATTATTCCTGTCTCTCATCAGAGAATGGTCAGTATTATTCCTGCCTCTCATCAGAGAATGGTCATCAGTATCAGTTATCATCATATCTTCTTTGTCATAACATCAATTGCTTCCTCTATGTTAATTGGATCTATACCTAGGTTTAATCATAGAAAACATTTTTCTCTCTGTATTTTGTTTTCGTTTTGTTAGTAACAGTATTGGAAATTGATTGGTTTAACTTTAATATTTATTCAAACATTCATGAAAGCAGTCTGAAATCCCCCCCCCCCCCCGCACCCCACCCATCGATGAAAGACTGATTCCGTAGCTACTTTACAAGATATATCTGTAGCTCCTACTAATTGATCCAAGTTTTTAATGAATTTGGAGTTTTGTTTTGACTAGAATGGAATTCAAACCAGTGGCAGTGATAACTGATTTAGTTATATAATTTCTTATCAAGACAAGAATATTTTGTTCTCCAATACTTGTTTAATGACATTATTTTCTAGTTCTCTTTGTATCTTTGTGTACAACTTATTTATGTAAAATGATGTATGGTCTGAAACAGCAACTGTGAGCAGATCCACCTTATTAACTGCTGACATGTTTCCCTTCCCTGGTTCTAGACTACCAAGTATCAAAAACATTCGCCTGATGGATAATAGAAAAAAGAATTGTCTCTATTATCGCAATGCTTTGCAAACCACCAGGTGTTTATACACAATGACAAGTACATATATAGCAGTTGTTGTAATTAGAACCTACTCATCATTTTCCATTGTGTAATATTAAAGAAACACTTATGTGAATTGTTACTTTAATAACCATTCTCTTGTCTTCAATTTGTTTTATTCTTTTATTATAATTATGACAACCTTAGTTTTGTATTAATTCATTATTGATTGATTGTTCTTTGATCATCTTTAATCATGACAAGTAAATTTGTTTAGTTATATCCAGACAATGGTCATTTAAGAAAGGTTCTTTTTAATTCCTTACCAAAGGCAACAGGAACCTATGGTAAGATGAGGCCGTGTACTTGTATTTGTTGGGTAATATTTTAGTCTTCAAATATTGTGTAGCAGCTTGGAAGGCTCTGAACTTTGTCTGTTATAAACTACTATAGTTCATGAGTACAAAAACTGATGTACAAGTTTGCACTTTGGTGACAATTTGCCCATTTGGAATAGCATGTTGCTGTGGGTTCTCGAATAAATTATTCCTTGTGCCATGTTTTGGCTTGCAAACACTCTTACTCTAAACGTGAAGCTTGGATGAACTTCATACTTGGTACGCAGATCCATGGTCCAACTAAGTGAGTACAAGAACCCTAGATACTCTTAATTTGAAGGTCAATGGTCATGTGAGGTCAACACCGGTCAAAGTCTGAAAACCTTGCGAACACAATAAGTAAAAGTGGGATGAAGTCACACTTTGCCTTTGGATCCACTTTATGGATTACCAATTGAGTACCTGTGTTTCTGTGGAGATCAAAGTTCTTTCCAGGTCAACTCAGGCCAGTTTCTGGAAAACTTATAATCATTATAACTTCAAGAGTAAAGCTTAAATGAACTTCGAGCTAGTGGTGAACAAGAAGATTCCTGTTGTTTTCTTTGAAGGTCAATGGACATTTGAGGTCAAGAGATAGTATTATAATCTATTAAACAGGTCCACGTGAGCATAAGAACCTTGGTGATCATGTGCATTCAGCAATGGTCAAAATGTATAATTTTGTATGTAGTGTTACATGACATGTTCTCATGTGAAATGTGGCAAGTAATCACTAATCTAGTTGTCTTTCTGGTTGTATTACAATCTCATTCACATTATATACTCCCCACCTCCGTATGGCAATATTTATCAAGTAGTACATGGTTAGATATTGTACTCCTCATCCTCCTCAGTTTATTTACAGTATCATGATTATTTCAAATCACTTGCCATTCATCTTCTCTCAAGCAAGGAATCTTGTTGACATAAATATCTGTTGATCAGTCACACAGTTTGTCTACCACATTAATTCTATGACTTATTTCACTTCAGATTTAAAGCACCTTTGAGGGCAAACATAAACTTTTTCAGCAGTTTGATTGATAAGTCAGCATAAACCTTTTTAGATATAAACATCCAAACTAATTTCATGAATATTGTGAAAGAAAATGATTTGTGGAGATTGTCTTTTTGTGCCCTGGGTCGCATTTTGGCAAATTCTAATTTAAATTATTACTTTGATACTTGCTGTGTTAGTTAGCACTTCCTTACATTCTGTCTGATGAGTGTGTTCCCGTGAGGATAATGGGATATTTCTAAAACAAGTCAGGGAGTTAAACTTAATATATAAATACATCTGATGATATAGTATGTTTGAAGGTTCCTGCTGCTTCCATCTGCTCCTAAGATTATATTAGAAACACTATAGACATGAATAATATCACAAATTTCTCTGATGAATGAATCTTTACCAACGACCCTGAGTGTTGTTATTAACCTATTCCTTCATGCAATATTCAGTGAACCTTATTTAGAATGAAAGCTTCAAGTCATGTTTGTCTTGTTGCTTTTATATTCTCCATTGGGAGTGTACTTACTAGTCATCTAGTTAGGTACATGCATACATATCTAAGGAGTCTGAATATTGATATATCATACATAGTTTAGCTGTTCTTTGTGAGTGCAACATGAACAGATGCTAATCAGTTGCAGTCACTGCCACAAGTTGGAATATTAAAAGACATCCAGGTCTGTCTCTTATGTCATTCCATCCTATCAATACCTATTTTATGCATGATTTCTACTTGTTCTGTAACAGTCTGGAAAAGGAAGAATCTTTTGTGGGTCTTAGAGGTCCTTGAATTTGACTCTTAATTTTGGGGAAGTGAAGACAAATCCCCATTTTAACACTTATTATTGATATTTTTATTTTTCTTACTTTAATATTAAAAGTTTCTTTTTTTCAAGAGGAATAAATTATTATTGCTAAAGTGCTATGCACAATATTAATTAGAACAACAGTATCTCATTTCATGAATATGCATCCAAGTATATAAAGTGACTTGAATCCTTGATGATGTGAAGCAAGATATAGAGAGAAACAAACCACCAAAGAAAGCTGGAAAGAGGATTTTATTATCCTATAAAGTACTCGTGATATTTGTACAAATGTGATTGTGTCTGTATTAATCAACATGATTTAGAGCTCCAAGCAAACTCCTGCTCTATTCAAACAGCTTATTAATAAATTAATGGATTGCATTAATATTTACAATTTGACAGTTAATTAAATGTTTAGATGCAATAACAACTTTTGAGCGTGATGGAGTGTGTGTGGGAGTGCGTGTGTATTTGTGTGTTATGCCAAAGCTTGTAACCATGTATGACAAATCAAAAAGTACATCTTGGTTGAAGATAGATCTGTAGATCCTCTTTTGATTGTACAAGAACTGTATTTAAATTGGAGGAAGTCAAAAGTCAACTGAGTTCAGTCTGAAACTTGTAAGCATGATAACTGCAGAAGTAAAGCTTTATTGATCTTAGTATATATTATGTAGATCCACCTTAGTGAGCAAAAGAACTAACAGAAATGACTTTGTTGAACTTTTTAGAATGTAGATTACATAAGGCAGAAAATTGGTGCAGTTCAAATGTCATTAGAAGACAACATAGGTCAAGGTCAAATGTCATTAGAAGACAACATAGGTCAAGGTCAAATGTCATTAGAAGACAACATAGGTCAAGGTCAAGTCAGTAGAAGTCAATGTAGGTCAAGGTCTTAAAACTTTGTAAATATGATAATTGCAATTGGCTTTCTGGTCATTTTAAATATCAAGACTAATCAACTCATTCAAGAGTATATTAACCGAATATCTTCCTTAATTTCTATTTATTTTTTTTAGGTCAAGGAAGAAAACAAAATGTCTTGTTGTGTTTGTTTGCAATATGTAATGATGAGAACTCATATCATGTAAAACAGTAAAAGTGATCTAAAGAAATGTAATTAGCTGTATGTAATTGATTATTATATAAAGTCTCAAAACTAGTCTAAGTGAAAGTAAATATTATTGTCTAGAAAACTATCTTCTGCATCCGTGAGTTGGATTTGTAATGTAAGATTGGATTTAATTTTTGAGCATCATTTTTCATCATTTAATAAAGGATGTATGGTTCCATGAGCTATTAAGATTGGTATACAGACAAATATAGTAAAGTGTGATATTCAATTTCCATTTATTCAAATGACTGGGACTTTTTTGCATCAAGATATTTATCATTTTTCATTTTGATATAAACCTGCTTCAGTCTTCTTGACAAGTGTATCATTTTTACTTTTCTGCTCTAGTCATGACTTCTTTGCTTGTCTCTACTGTCAACTAAATCTTGCTCAGCTGGTTCTGCAAGTTCAGTTTGACTTATCTTAATTTAATGCATTCAATATGCTTTTAATATGCACTCTGTATTCACATTGAAAACATGAAAACAATTATTGAAGAAGAAACTGATTGTTATTACCTTTATATTCTAAATGTTTGTTGATTGACAATATTAATTACAGTCATATGAAAGTGCAGTAAAGTCCTCAAACTTGCAGAACTCAACAGTAGCTGACTTGTTTTATGTATCTTACACTTCACTGGATTATGCTATGACAGATGCTATACACTAGAGTCCCAGTATTTGAGGCTATTGCACCTGCAGTACACTCAAAGATGGTAGATGCTATACACTAGAGTTCCAGTACTTGAGGCTATTGCACCTGCAGTACTGTCAAAGAATAACTTAACCAGTATCACACCTACCAACCTACTACTCACTAACAGCCTTTTTCAGTTGACAGGTATAATTGTATGACCTAGATTTGTCATGGTCTATTGAAAGTAACCCAAATTATAACATAGAACAAATGCACCTCCCCACCCCTTCCCTCCACTCCCCTAAAGAAAACTGACCAACAGGCACATTAAATATTTCTAACTCAATGACAACAATCTGTTATACAGTATTTAACAGGTTAACTAAAAGGAATTCTCGACAAGAACAGTAAAAAACCTGCATATTATGAAAGAGAAGACTTGTACTACTTCACACAGTAGTAATGCTCTGTATATTAAACATGAAGCAGATTAGATTCACATTGATACAATTTGATATATTTGATTTATAGAAACGGTTGAACCTGAGAATACCCCCAGCCTAACACGGTTTACTGCAGAGTTTGATGGAAGATCATCCAGGAATGATAAGAGGGACTGGAATGAGAGGAGAGAGGCGGGAAGAGAGATATCAGAGAACAGGATCATGAAACAGGAAAAACCAGGAAATGATACTCAAGAGAAAGGTGCTTGTGAGGTCAAATCTTATGCCAGTGGTAGGAGTGTGTTAGATGATCGTGTGTACGAGACAGACTATGTGGTTACGAATGAAAATTACAAAAAGAATCCAAGTTTGATGACTGATAAGTCCACAGAAGATTGGAAATGTGTCCAAAAGACAGGAATGGCTGCCTTTGATAGAGAAAAACAAGAATGTGTTGTAGCAAGTAAAGATGAGCCTAGAGAGAATGAAACGTTGAATACTAGTGGGTGGGTAGGTTCAGCTGCTGGCATTGTCTCTAATAGTTTACATAGTTCTGGAAAACACCTGAAGTTTGGCGATACGGAAAACAGTAAACGCTGTGGTGGGAGAGGGAATCAAGGATTGGTGAAGATTGAAGATGGAAGTTGGTATGTGGTGGATGAAGTAGAAGAGGTAGGAGAGGAGGGGGAGATGGGGTGGGGGTATGATTCATCATCACAGTGTCAAACCTGGGATGAGGTTGATGATACTAGAGCTCTTAGAGAACTGATCATGGATAATGAAGAGAAGGAAATAGGAACCTGTAGCAGTCAGAAGCAACTCAATATGGAGGGCCACCGACAAGATGAAATAAATACAAGTTCTGTTCAGGCAGGTAGAAGACTGTCAGAGAATCATAAGATGATACAGACTGTCAATAGAGGATGTTGGAATGAGGATGAAGTTAGCAGCTCAGGAGAAGATATTGTGAGAAGTGATGTTAGTATTCAAACATCCATCTTGATACGGCCACCAGTCACAGCTAAAACCATGGTGGATCATTCTACTGACTGTGCTGATCTAGTAGCAGTGACCTCAGCCTCAGAGAATACAGTAAGTTGTTTTTCAATTAAATCTCTCCTGCTGATCTCCTATCGTTAAGAAATTAAGATTATTAATTGTTAATTCTACATCGTCATCATGGCAAAGGACCAAACGTATGTTTGATATGGTGAATAATTAATTGCATCAAAGTTCAATGTTTTGTTACATGGACATCTACTTGTCACATGCTACCGTATTTGCGTGTCTTGATTAATCAAAACATGCAGATCCTACGGAATTATTGAAATCATGAAAGCACTCGCGTAGCAGTTACACCATTTTTCCCCCAAACAATGGGTACTCATTTTTGCGTTCTCGATTCGGGTACCCGACTGTTCGGTGGGGTAACCGGGTATCTGGGAACCCGACTCAGGCTAATAGCTAATAACACATAGATGTGTGTATATGGGCATTTACACAGTAAACCAACACGGTTGAAGCCTAAAACTTAACTTGCATGGGATAAAAGAAGTAAATGCACATTATTGCCTCATTTGTGTCATATTATGTGTTATTGTTCTGTCTGATAATAGCAATAACTTTACAATAATTGAGCGTTTCGGTTTTCGTTTATTTCCGTTTGAAGTTCTATTTTGCGTTATTTTTGTAGTTGTCAAACGTGACACTGCGTTACCATTTTTCTTTATGTCATCGAAATTATCTTATTTCGAATGGGAGGGTTAAAATTTGGATTCCTTTCGTAGAAGAGATTTTCCCTGACAACACTGATAAAAAAATGAAAATAGCCATAAAATAAAAAAATGATACAACTCCCACAAAATATGGTTAACGGTCGTAACAGTGTATGTCAAGATGTAGGCCAAAATTAAACATAAGTATTATCTGAAAGATGTCTCCCAATGATGCAAAGTTCATATCTATACATCTGAGAATTGTTCCAAAAGTATTAATGGAGATCAAGTCCTTGCATTTTGCTTAACTTTACATGGACTGTCATTCTAGTTTGAGGTTTATTTGTCTGTCAAGAATGCTGTTACGACCGTGAAGTACGTTTTCGTCCCCTGGCCCATGAAAATACAATCATTCTAGCCAATTACCCGCCAAAACAAATAAGAAGTTCGCGAACGATCTTGGTAGTCTGCTAATCCATCTAGTACCCTTGCTCAATTACGACGACGGAGCAGTAACGTTTGTGTGTCAAGTTTGTTACGACAATGAATTTGTGACGACCGTTGGTTTTAAGATGTCATATTGAATGTAAGCATACTAAAATGTTGTAATTATAACATTTAATACATAAATTATGATAAGTATTAAGCTTTCAGCTTGAAATCCTGAGTTTTACTTAAAAGTTGATCACAGTATCCCGTTTTTGTTACGTCTTGACATACTGTGGTATTATGCAGTTATTAACAGTCGAACTTTGACATATGTTCGGCACTTGAAAATTTTACGTCACTGAAATCCAGGCCTCTTCTTGGAAAGGAAGTTTAAGTACCAATATCTATGAAATGATTTGTTTTTTACGTAATTCTTGAAAGAAACTGCTTTCATATTTGTTGACTTAAAATTTGATCACAAAACAGTTCATGATAGTTAATACGTATTGACATTCTGTACTACTATTATGCAGTTATTCCCGTTCAAACTTTGGCATATGTTCGGCACTTGTAGATTTTACGGCACTGAAATCCAGGCCTCTTTTAAACAAGGAAAGTCTTAAGTACCAATATCTATGTAAGAAAATTATTTTTACATAATTCTTGAAAGTAACTGCATGAAGATTTGTTGATTTTACACTAAATATCCTAGGCCTAGGCATACATATATTTGCGTACACCTTGGCCTTGGACGATCGTTCAATGACAGGGGATGCACTTCATGACAAAACCTTAGAGTGCGTCGCGTGACAGAAATACAGCGATCGAATTGGAGATTTGAACTGTAGGCGTGTTCATGCCAAAAGGCGGAGCTAGTATACTTTTCTAGGTCTATGTAAATTTAACAGTATATATATGTATTTTATTGTATAGAGAATACTAGATTACTAGACTTAGCTTGCTAAGTTATGGTTTCAGAGTGAAAATTAGTTAATTCAAGTCCAACTTTGATAATGCTTTTTTTCTTTCTTTTTTCTTTGGTTGGGGATACCAGCGGTTGCATTGAGCTCATTTTTATAATTGTTCAGGGGCTTGATTTAAGGTCAAAGGTCAAAGCAAGAAAAGTGAAACTGTTGAATATTGATGATAACAGAAAGGTAATGCCCATATAAGCTTCATTTAACATTCATGTTTGATGGAGAGGTGCTGGGACGGACCATGGATGGAGGGGGGGGGCGGGGGCGGGAGCACTTGGATAAAGTATATGGTAGCTCAATAATGTAGAGTAATAAACTTCCTCAAACTTGGTGAAGGATTTAAGAGAATACAACAGAAAGAAGAAACAACAGTCACAAGCTAAACAGAGTGTTCAAAAAAGATGAAGAGAAAGGGAGAAGAACCGTGAAAGAGTAGCCATGAAAAGATCTGTAGAATGTGTAAAGAAAAAACACAGAAAGATCAAGCCATGTCTACAGGCTTTCCAAGTGATGAAGCCAGACGTCAGGCAGTATTTCGGGGCAAGAAAGGAATGCCTAAAAGTCCAAATATGTATTCTGAAGTTCTTGAGAAAATGATGGAAAGTGAAAGAAAGCACCAGATGCCCTTCCATAATCAGAGGAAATCAAAGGAATCACCAAAAAGGAAGCAGCTGACATCAATTTTCAAATGTTTGGCATATCCTTTGAGGAAGTGAAGAACTCAAAAGTAGAAACTGATGACACAGGAAAGAAGAGATCCGATGCCACAGACTAGGTGCTTACAGTTTAGTCTGTTCAAGGATTCTTGCAGCGACCAGACAATGCTGTGGAATTACCACACAAGAAGAGTGTAGGTTCATCTCTGGAACAAAAGCCAGTGGCACAGATGAGCCAAATGAAGCTTTTCCTGAAATGGAAGTCTGAAAATCCAGAGAGGAAACTAAGCTTTGTCAATTTCAGTGACATAAGAAGAAAAACAACGACAGTAAAACACAAGCTCACCGGGCTCTTGTGCAGTGTTTGTGCGAAAACTGTGCAAACATTGACCACCAGTTATGAGCAATTCACACAATCTCTGCCAAAAGAAAAGTATCAATACAGCTTAGAGACTGCTATGAACTGTTGAATAATACTCTATGTTCACATTCTAGCAAGTATGCACCACTTGACTGCATCGACCTATAATGTGAAGATTGTGGCACAAAATTGCTCACAGATAAGCTTTAGCCATTGGCAGAGAGATTAGGGAGAAATATGGTGAGCTGGTATGTTTGGGAATACAGGGAATCACCACTGACTAAAGTGAAGAATATGGTACTGGTTAAGAAGGCAGCACCAGTACAACAACTACTTACAGATTTAAACCAAGAATTAGAACCATATGCTGCACATTATGACCTATATCACAGTATAACCAGTAACATCCCAAAGAATACGGTTGTCATGGTGATGGACTTCTTGGAAAATTTCTCATGCTATTACCAGGAAGAAATCCAAGCCGCCCATTGGGCCAAGAATGTTATAACAATTCATCCAATTGTTGCCATGTATCGATGCCCAGAGCATGATGTTCCTGTTAGGGAGTACCTCGATTTTTTTACTTCGGATAACTTACATTATGCCCATGCAGTGGTGGAGTTTGTTTCACAAGCTGATACTCACCTAAGAGAACAACGTGAGTTGAAAATAGAGAGAGTTGTTCAATTTACAGATGGGGCTGCATCACAATACAAGTCATTTGCCATGAAGGATTTGCATGCAACTGTGGAGCGCCACTTTTTCAGCTCGAGACATGCTAAGGGGCCATGTGATCGAGAGGGGGGTGTAGTGAAGTCGGCAGCATCAAGAGCCATCCGAAATGGGCAATATTTCATTTCAGATGCAGAATCATTCCATGACTTCTGTCAAAGTGAACTATCAAAACCTCTACACTGCTCAGGAGACAGAATTTGTGACGTTAAGACCTTCGCACGGACATTTTCCTCATTGAGGAGATAAATCATGCAAGACCAGAGAGAGAAGGCAAAAACAATTAATGGTACACGGCTACTACATTCTCTCAGGGGCGGATACTTGTCTTCAGGTAAACTGCAAGTGAGGAGGCTCTCTTGTTTCTGCCCAAATTGTGAGGAGGAGCAGGGCCGATGTCAGAAATGTCAGTATGTGACACCAAACAAGACGGAAGTTTTTGTTAAAGAATTAAGAGGTAAGAGTTCTTCTAATGCAATGATGTGATCGTTAGGAGTTGGTTTTCATAATCACAAAGTCCAAGGATTTGGCTATGGGTTGAGCAAGAAACTTAATTCTGCTTGTGTCAGATGCAAACTGTCCACATTGGTGCCAGATTATATTGAAGAATTTTCATCTGCTGACTTGGAATAGGCACTATTGTACTGGAATTATATTTTATTAATACTAATGTAAAAATAAAAAAATCATTGCATTCTTAATATATTTGGAGGAAAAATAGATGTAAGATATTTGCCTAGAAAATTGATGTAGTTGAACAAATTCTCATTGTACAGATTACTCCACTGAACCTGAGCGAGAGGTTGCTCATAACAAAGAATGTGAAAGAGAATGTGGTTTGACTGTAGAAGCTGAGCAAATGCTTACAGAGGAAAATCTTGAACTTGGTAAGATGAATTCATTTCGTTTTGAATGCTCCCTTGATTATTAAATGAACTGAAAGTTAATTTTCTATTCAGTGATGCATAAGAAGGTGTTTTAAACAGGTTTGAAAATTTATCTACTCTCTATTTATAGGTAATACAAACTATGATCAGGATTCAGATCATGAAGCAGTACCATGGAAACGAGGTGATTGGGTGGTTGTGAAGTACAATGGGCTACTCTACCCTGGTATTGCCATGCGTGTTATTGGCAAAGAAACCAAAGATGACTGTATGGTCAACATTGGAAATTTTCGGAAGTGGCCTCCTCAGCGAGATCTTCTTTGGTACAGGCAAGACTGTGTTGTAAGAGTTATTCCACCACCCTGTCCAGCAATTCAAACTAGAGGACTCCTGAAATTTATTTTGAAGCTAACAAATGTTAACTCATCAGGTTTGGTGTTCTCTGCAACATAATTTGCATTTTTGTTATGACCTTCAGTATGCTTCATTGCTTATTTGTTGAGATGTATCTTTATGATATTTAACATGAATTGGTTTTAAATTTTATCTGCATGTTCTGAAATGCAGCTTATTGAAAAGAAATTGAAGTAGTTGCTAATGTTGGTGTTTTCTTCTGCATGTTTCTATGCTACTTTAAAATTACCTAAATTAAGGATTTCATTACATCGCCTTTGAAAGTATACAATATGAACTATGATACAAACAACTGATGTCATAAAATTGATTTTCATTGTATTTTATTGTTGAATTTTACAGAGTTTAGTTAAATTGAAAGGAATTTGAAGTTAACAGAAAGTAATTTGAACTACATATAAACAGGTCCAGATTGGCAAAGATTCCAAAGTACACTGAGAGAATCATTGTAGTTTACATAAGTATGTAATGATGCTCCTATGAATGATTGTATGTCAATGTTCGCCCGTTATGTATGTCAATGTTCACTCCTTATTTTGATAAGGAACCCTTCAAATGATGAAACTGCCATGTTTAGAACAGAAGATGCCATTGTTAAAGGAACCTGATTGTTTGTTTAGCATTGCATTTAAGTGAGAGCAACTGGAAGTGTGAATTTCAAACAAATTACTACTGAAAGTATAATGCACATTTTTACCTTCATTGTCATATGAATCCGAGACCAAATTAAACTGTTAATGATACAAAGTGGGTACAATATGATTCAGAATTCAAAGAGCAACCATTGTATTGTATCAGATGAATACATTTTTGGGTTTTAGCACATTTAATGACTATATAGTTACATCATTGAAAAAGGAGTGTTCTTTTGCACCTGTTGTATAAAAATGTATGTCAATGGTCACCCGATATGCGTCTTACCTTAAGAAAGGAGCCAGTTTGCCAATGTGCTAACCAACTTAAATAATTTTATTGCTTTCAGCTATTGTTAGATTTGCATCTGGTAAGGTCTGATGAGTACATTCAACTGTAGTTATGTATTAATATGGAGGATTAATCAGTTTTATCAGAATTGTTCATATTAGCTTTAAGCAAAATCTATTAAACCACATGCCATGCAACCTCCCAAAAAATTGAGTGTAATTATAAATAAATTTATATTTGATGCAATTTGTTTATACCACGGATGCGAAATAAACCTGGAGTTTCCAGTTACCTACTGTCTCCTCTTGTCTTATTTCTGCTGTCACAAGTATGTTAATGTTACAACCGTTATATGTTGCAAGACCTATCATACACAGAATAATTTTCTTCCTGTATTGACTTAAGGTTATCTTTTTAGTACTATTTTAGTAAAGCTTAATATGTTTACCAACTTGCATCCAAGTTTCACCAAAATTCTACCAATTTTATTTTTTGGTAAAATGTCACACAAACGTGTTGGTTTACTGTGTAAATGCCCATATACATAGCTTAATAACACTTTGGTATGTGTATGTATATATAACTCAATAACACATTGGTGTGTATACATGCATCTTTTAACACATTGATGTGTGTATGCATATACTGTAGAGCATCACACTTTAGTATGTGTATGTATATATCTTATTAACATGTTGTTATGTATAGATACATATAGCTTATGTGCACTTTGATGTGTGTATGCATATACTGTAGCTTAATCACACTTTAGTATGTGTATATCTTTTTAACATGTTGGTATGTATAGATACATATAGCTTATGAGCACATTTTTGTGTGTATGCATATTGCTTAATAACACTTTGGTATGTGTATGTATATATCTCTTTTACATGTTGTTATGTATAGATACATATAGCTTATGTGCACTTTGATGTGTGTATGCATATATACTGTAGCCTAATCACACGTTTTGGTATGTGTATGTATATATCTTTTAACATGTTGGTATGTATAGATACATATAGCTATGAGCACATTTTTGTGTGTATGCATATTGCTTAATAACACGTTGGTATGTGTATGTATATTGCTAACTAACACATTGGTATGTGTATATGATCACAACTTATTAACACATTGGTGTGTGTATGTACATATAGCTTAAAATAACACATTAGTATGTGTATATGTAGTTTAGTAACACATTTGTATGTGTATGTATAGAGCTTAATAACACATTAAAGTCTTAACAAATAGAACTTTGTTAGCACCAACTTTTTGTACATGGAAGTATAAATTACAGGGATTGTTGTTGTTTTCAGTATCCCTAGACATTCAAAAGTCAAAACAGTAAGTCAAAGGTAAATTTTTGTAATTGTAAAACATTTTGGCTTTTGCTATTAACTTAGTAAACTGCATGATGTAGCCATTAGAACATGCATTTTATATGTAATACCATAATGTCAGTGACTGTAGGCCATTAGTGATCAGAAACACACAGAAAGGTTGTGCATCTCAACAAATAAATTCATATTTCCATATGAAACATGGCAATAATGTACATTTCATATTTTCATATTTGTGCAAAACAAAACAGAAAAGCTTTGACAGTCCTTTGCTCCAAATTCTTAGTGAGATGTTTCTGATCAAGTGAATTGCTTCTTTCTTTTTCCTATTTTTATTGGGAATTAAATAATCGTCTACATGATTTCTCAGACCATGTTTAATACATGCAGTCATGCCCCACAGTGTACAGTAGCTTTAAGGTGATTGTAACTGTGTTAATTGAAAACATAAACTGTGTGATTGTATCTTTGCAATGAAGATGGCCTAGATTTCTTGGGCAACAAATGTATATAGTAATTTTGTGATGACATTAGTTGCATTTGGTAGTATAGTGTAATTGATAGATGCATGTACTTACCAGAATATGTGTGTACAAGTCAGCTTGAAAACTGTACAAACTTTTAGAAAAGTATATATACCTCCAACTGAGCCCAACAATCACTATCAAATCAGAAGACAATGTGATATATTCTAATGACCTATAATGGAATAACATGAAAACTAAAAGACATAATAATCTGCTTCTATATGTGGTGTCCAAAGATTCAAAAGCTGAGCTTACCATTTTTCATACAAACAGAATGTCCAATAAAAGTGAAGGATACCAGCAGAACCTCACCTCTTAGAAGCCTAGATTGTTGGAATCATGTAGAATAATTACCAAACTTAATTTTCTTTCATGAATTGAATGTGTATTATTACATAGCTTGGTCAGAGTGGCACTGTTCAGGGTTGGTATGTTTTTGAAGTGTTGTTTTATCCATGGATTTATCAGCGGTTTTATTCGGCTGTCAAACTTCTTTTCGACAAGTCGAAAATCTCAAATGTTGAGAAAGTCGAGAATGTCAAAAACACAATATTTGCTGCCATACAATTTTTTTAAATGTGAAACATTGCAAATTGATAATAAAATCAATCTTAAATAATCAGTTATAAATTTTAGGCCATAAAAAAGCCTATTGTTTAATGGAACTCCCAATTTTAATTATTGACTACTCAGTTCACAAGTCAATGTTTAAAAACAATGCATGCATGGGTGACTCTCAACAATAGCAAGGAATGTGAATGTGTACCTCATGTCTCCATTCTTGGAAGCTGTAGAAGCAGTATATGACCCAGGTCAACATGCACTCATGTTAACATTGATAATAGGAAGGATGTATTTATAAATGTGCACTCTTCTGTTAAACTCCAGTGTGCAAATTTATGAACATTGGAGTACCTTAAAGGTGTTTGGGGTTGCCTCAAGTTTAGTGAATATCCAATCTCTCCACAGTACTTTACTTCTCAATAATTAAATGTGTCCAATATATGCATCAGGAAATTAAAACAATTGTGTGGTAAATGATCACAGTACTGTATGCTAATAAAAGAGATAGAACATCTGAACATAACCTGTAGAATTTCTATAGAACTTTATAAAGCCATACTTAAAACCACTCCCTTGCTTTGCCTAAAATTTCAGTTGGTGTTAGGCAAATAGATGCCTTTAAGTGCTTATATATCGTGTAGTGGCACCCCTGAGTAATGCAGGTTTCAGTTGTCATCAGGAGGACCACAAACCTCACACATCTATGGTTTGTAGGCTAATTTGGTTATAACCTGCCAGAGGTTTATTTTACAGATGGGGCTGGAGTAAGGAAGTGCTTGACTGATATTTTAAGTTGTTGTCTAATCTAAACAACACAAATAGTATGAGATTCATGTAGTGCAATTGGCATGACAATGTGCCATGAAAAGTTTTAAGTTTGTAACAAGTAGACAAATTTTATATTATAGAAGAATATTTTATTTACTTGAAGTTAACTAGGTCTCTTGTATAAAGCAGTTAGCAGGTAAATAAACGTCATCAGTGTTGTCCAAAATATGCAACAAAGGTAAGACACATGTGTTAACTCTTGATCATGTTATTTCATCAAAACAAACATGTACATAAACTGCACATTCTTCCTTTCACTTTTATACTATAATTTAACCTGAGAGTTTAATGTCTGCAATTCTCTTGGAAAACACCCAGGAAAGTGTATATTTACCAAAGTATTTAATAATAATAATGATTAATTCTCTTGGAAAACATCCAGGAAAGTGTCTATTTACCAAAGTGTTTTTAAGCTTCAGCATGTCAAAGTGTTCCAGTAATACTAATGTATGTCTATAGTCAAACTTATAACTTTGTGTGTGCTATGTTACATTGACTGTTCTCATACATGCACATGACGAAGAATCACAACCTTGCTATATTGTCTGTAATGTATTTCATGTTTATTGTTTTATTTGATACAGGAATGTAGATCTGATCAATGTAAGAAGATACTTGCCTGTTGTCAGTCAGATCTACTGAAGGTAACCTTGGAGCAGAGAGAGGCAGATGCCCATCTTACTCATGTAACATCTAAACTCAAACATATTGAGGAGGAAAACAGAAGGTAAGCAACATGTACTTGTACCAGGACCCACGCAACACCTTCTCTTGTGTTCTTCCATTGTCATAGGGAAGCAGTGCAGGTACAACACTAAACAATAATAAACATATGTTTTGTGGTAAAACCTATTTATCTATTTCATTATTATCTGTGTCAAATATAAACATGTCCAGCTAAGTTGTATGGAAACATGGCTATTTGTCCACCTGTGTACCTTAAGACACTTAAATATCAGATATCCTATCAAGATGAATTTTGACAGAATTCAGTTTTTATATCATGATTCAAGCAGTCTGGGACTGACAGCAGTGTTTTGCAGTGATCTGCAACATTTCAAAATTAATTTAGAAAGTCATCCTTTAAACTGTAGATAAAAACTGGTTTTTCAAAGTTGTCACCTTATTTTGTTTGTTCTTTCTGAAGTCACGGTATGATATTCTGTCATGAACGGTCATCTGGTCAGAAGTGACACATTATTAAGAGTGCCGGGCATCAAAATGTCTGAATAAATCCTTAAAAAGTGGAGGCATTGTTCAACTTTGTTTGTTTCTTTCTTTTTGCTATGCTATCAGGTTAAACATGCAGCAGCTCTTCAAATGTAATTGCTGCTTTGATAAATATGTCTGAGATTAAAATCCATTTTAATATATACATCTCATATTTAGGGCATGATTTTGCATTCTTAAAGGCATACTCTCAGCTAGGAAATTTTTAGAGGGCGGGCCAATTTCATAGGTTTCGCTGGTCCACCGTTACTCACGTGACACGGTATTTGTAATATACTGCCACTGTACAGTGTAAATCCTGTATGTAAATATACGTAATGTATAGCACAGTTTCATGCAGTGGTAGCATAACACACGTAACGTGTATATTGCGG
>JAAAKB020282797.1:0-17120 GCA_010014835.2 Apostichopus leukothele
CACTATCCTCCCTCTCCCCAGGTCTTCCACCCCCCCCCATCCCCTCACCCCCATCCACCTGGGAGAGTATTACATGCTTACTCTGAATTACATCGTATAGTAAAGTACATTAAATGACATTCAGTACTTAGTACAATCCACAGTAACTGATCTGTAGCTTGGCCATTACTGTTGTTACAGGCATTCAAGGAGCATGCAACAGACAGGATATGATGGAATACTCTGACGGGCCAGAGAGCACTTCAGTCTACTTAGCTAGCTTTATGGGGAAAAAGCAGTCCATATGGCAACGGGAACAGATGTTTGACTTCCAAAATGAAATGGACCGTTTTGTTGTTCTTTGGTAAGGTGTAGTATGGTTAAGTATTATGTGTTACAAATATATTGCATCAGGTGGGGACTGATCAAAGCACTTTGTATTCTATACTTAATTCTTGTTTCTGAAAGTTACTGTGTTACATCGATACAAAGTCTTTGCACTCCATGGAACTCAACCCTCAAAATCAGCTAGGGCACGCACCTTCTATGTGACTTACTTCACGATCTTTGGGAACGTGCCGCTGAAAAAACTTTTCTATCAAAAGAATAATAAAATAATAACAGAGTGCGCAACATATCACCCAAAGTGTTATATAGCAGTGCAATCAATCCAGATAAAAATGATCGCAATTTTTTTTTTTTTTTTTTTTAACAAACAATTAATCTCCATTGTCGGCAAGGTCCCAACAGAACAATGATCTTAAGTGTTGATAGTTACACCAGAAATGTTTACCATTCGGCTGTTTTACAACAACATACATGTACCCTTGAAAGATAACTTCATGTACTTCTAAATTTATCAAGCATTGTCTCCTGGTTCTTTACACACACAACTGTTTTCCTTATCATTAGCTACAAAAGGACTTCAGCCTGTTAAATATTCACTGAAGTGTCAATTTCTGTTTCCCACTTACACACCTCCCCTTCCTTGACATTAATTAATCACTAAAATTATATCCTAGTGCATTTCTCTAGTTCCCACCACATTATGCACTTATTCTCCAATTAAATAATTATATATTTTGTTGAAATTCCAGTCATGGTTTCCATCTCATGCAAAAATGTATTTTAAATATTGCAAGATTTCAAATTGATAATTACCCTTATCAAGATTTGACAATATTAAATTCAGCCTAAAGGGCTTTATATACAAATATGTCATAAATTTACATTTGCTACAAAACTGTTGAAGCCCTACGCTAGAGTGTTGTGTTTCAAAAATTAGCTGTTGTGACAACATTAATTAAAGAAACTATCACTTTGTAACGTAATTTACATACATGTTTTGCATAACAAGAGATCACAATACAAGCAGTATGTTTTAACTTGATTTGGGTATTTACTATAGGTAGAGTCAACCACATGTCCCCACTTTTCTTGAATATACATACCCAACAGGTTATCCTGGAAGAACCTATTATCTGATATCATTGATATATATGGATTTGTAGGTATAAACAAAATGTCATTGTTTAATAAGTTTCCTTCTCTCTAAATTGTATATTTTTCACAAGTTTCACAAATCCTGGAGTTCTACAGTGTTTCTTCCTTCAGACAATACAAACATCTAGTTCAGAGACTACTTTTTATTTCCTGCAGGACAAACTTTGATCCCTAAATCCTGGTCACTTACTATAAACAAACTTTATTTCATACCGATAACAATCAATACTCACTCTACAATAAAGCTCAGAGCAGGTGTCTTCCACCCATCATCCACTGTTTACAATGCAGTTTTGCTTACTCTTGGTCAATTTTGACTTGAAAGGCAAATACAAACTGGACCCCATGGAAATGTTTGCAGGCTGATGGAGACAAAGATAGGGAAATTAAAGTGGTCACTTTGCAGAGCATGGGGCTCTATTACCGACAATTAATATACAACGACTGATTGAAAATCAATGGCCTGATAACATGCCATTTAAAGTAATCAATATATAAACTTTCTCCATAATGCTGATTAACAATAGACGAAAGCTAACACCGGTTTTGCGGTCCAACAACAGAGTTTAATGATCGTAACCTTTCCACAGTCGCCGCCTGTGCATACTGCAAAGTCCATTCTATTAATTTCAACACACAAAGGTCAAACTGAATCTTTTTTTTATTATTATTATTGTTGTTTTCTCCTTTAATACTCTTTCCTTTGGAACCTGATTTTTATTGGACCGCATGACTCACAGTTTTGTTGATCAGACCGGGTTCGTCGAAATATGACAAACAAGAATGGATCAAATCAGGTGTAAATTGACCATTGTTGGTGAGGTTTCTGTGGTTCGGTATAAAGAGAAACCGGCATACTTTCACTATTCCCACAGTGCACTCACTGCATAATATCATCGGAGGTTAGTTCAACTCTTCACACAATGAATACCAACGGTTATAAATAATCTCCAGCTTTTGATTCAACTTTCTGAAGACTCAATCGAAAGGGGAGGTAGTTAACTTTCTCCTCTCAGAAACTGTAGTGTAAGTTGCAATAGTGGTGCAGTTGGGTAGTACTTATTCACATTCTGAGTGAGTTAAACATGGCAGGCTCTTCACATACATGATCTAACATTTTTCATGACTGACTCTTTGTATACTCTGAGCAATAAATAGTTCATTTGTTTTCTTCTGCTTCTTTTTGATAAATAACTGAAGGTTATGTTTTGATGGATGGTTTATCATGGTTTTCAACTTTTCTTTCTCAGAACTCAGCCCTGACCCTCCAGACTCCCTCCCACTTCTCACACTACATAAGAGCTAGCTTGGACCATGGACATCACCAAGTTCTGAAAACTGACAAATCCAAGATCAATTTTCCAAAATCTTAAAGAACCCCACGACCTACTTTAATTAAGGTAAGACAACGGTAAGATAAAAACAAGCAAACAAATGAAGAATCTTCAGTATATATTGGATATTTGAGGGTTGATTTGACATTGATTGTTTTGAATTCCTGAAATGCTTTAAATATCATATTTGATAAACGGACAGTTTTTATCAAGCAATGGACAGAAAGTTGGTCAAGAACACAATTTACCTTACCATTAAAAACCCTTTGTCATACCATCAGCATCACTAACCATACCTTTTATGTCAACAAACTGTAGATGCAAATAGAGCATACTGCATGCCAACATTTAGTGTACTTTAAGGTGTGGTTTAGACAATGGCCCCAAGACCAAAGTAGAATTGATATAATATCTTTTCTTTTTTAAACTTATATCACATCATCACATGCTTTTAATATAGTGTAATAATGCACGTTTATTACCTCTCCAGGAACTGCCACAATGCATACTGTGTTTGTTCAATACAATGGATCTCGATATAACAGAGATAACACAATCTCATATCATATAAAGTTAAACAGTTGTAAACAGTGTAACTTAGCAACAAAATCATACCGTAAGCGCCGGGACCCTACAATTACAAATAAGGCAAACATCAACTTTATTATCCATCATTATCTTCACGCGATTCACAAATTTCAAAATTGAAGATATTATTATTTTGGGAATTTAACTCATTTACTGTATAATACACATATACATCTGTACCTACTGTAGCAATGTTCCAATTCTCAACAATGTGCTGGCAACCAGCTTTAATGATGAATCCCATTTTATTAATAGGAGTAGATTATTGTTATATCATTATAATGAAAGAAATGTTGTCTACCAGTGGACTAGAAAACTTGAGTAGATGTTTAATGAGAGCGTTATGACAAGAACACTGTTATGCATGTTCAGAACTTGTCAGTTGATTCAAGTGTAAGATGTAACAAACAACATGCACATTATTAGATGGGATATTTGATACATATCCATCAATAGGTTTTAGTATAACTTGTACACATATATATGTTATAGGCCTCTGGATACAATTCTTTTCAAGACCTAATATGATGCTACTTATCGAATGTTGCATCGGTGTCCTGCAGTAGCTTGCAGTATCTCTGGAGAGCATAATATGAGTCAAGAGAACAGATTTCATGCAAAATTAAACTATTCAACTTTACTAAACATGTAGTAATGGTATTAAACCAAGATTGCTTCCAGTACGGAACCTCCTCATTCCTAACATTCTGCATGGGAATCCTTCTTTTTACAAAGTTTTGTTTAGCCTAAATAATGACCACACTAATGTTCTGTGTAGAAGATTTGCTATCTCTGCCTTTATGTAGCAATTTGACCAAATTGAATTTAGCAATTCAATTACGTCATTCATATTGATTTCCTGTAGTACATCACTCTTGTAACTTTTGTCTACCCTTTGTAATGTTACTCTAACTAAGGTTTGGTAACACTGGACATATTATACCATTATTCAAAATTTCAAAGTAGTAATATAATTAATACATTCAATTATTATATATATAATGGTACACCAAGGCAATGATAACCAGTTACATAAATTTCTCTGCAACTTTTTGCTTTTACCATAGGATACAGTTTTTCATTTCTAAATAGTCAAGATTGGTTTCATTGGTTCTGAAAATGACCCCCAGTTGTGATTATGATAACAGAAAGAAAAAAAAAAGTTGTGCACAGAGCTAATGGCTACAAGCTTGTCAGAATAACACTTTCCTTAAAGTTCCTTCCATTTTCAATTTTTCTACCTAGTTTTTGATTAACTTTTAAACACCCAAATCGAATGTCCATTTTGGGAAGGCATCCCATTTCAGCTACAGAGATGTTATCTTGCGGTCACACTACAGTACCTCTACTTAGTAAACTATAGTACTAGTCAATTAGTAATCGCCTCAAAAGAACTGGTTTTGACCTTAAGTAGATAGCCAGTTATTAACAACACCAACAGCTATACATCCTCTCTATCCCTCTGAGAGCAAGTTACTCTGGTAACCCTATAATAGCAACACATATTCTGCTTGCAGCATTGTTAAATTCAAAAACACAACACACCTGTGTAAAGAGCCCTAGTCTGTTTAGACCTGGCAAGAGCATGCTACTACCAATAGAAAGAATACTGTTAGAGATTATCACAAACAATTGCTATCTCCAAACAAAAAGCCTTAGATGAAAGGTATTTATCCTGATGTATTACTCTGTACTTTAATGATAGATTATAAACCCCTCTTTGGCTTTCAAAGGCTAACTTGACCACAGGCTTAAGAAAGATTGGGGTCTGCCAATAATAGGGGATTGCTGACAGACCCTGTATTGTTTGCTCTTCTCACAGACTGGAGGAGGACAGGGCCAGGCACTGAGAGTACACTATTATTTATTGGTGCTAAATGACTTTAAGCTCTCCTCTACCACAAGTCCATATTTGAGAACTCAATAGATGGAAGCAGCAGAGGAGACAAGCCTTCTGCCTGACTGGAGACAGTGCAGTTACGCAGCAACTTAGTTGGCATTGTGTCATCTTAACAGGCCGAGACAGCTTGCAGTCTTCAAGTCTAGGCCCCAAACACTCACTTCAGAATGTTGTTTGAAGGAGACAGACGAAGAAGAGGCCTAATGTTACAAACAATCTGAGCATTTAAAGTGAGATACGACCGTCAATAGGCTCTGGCTCTCACAGAGATGCCATAAACAAGGAAAAGAAAAGTTTCTGTGCTTCTTGGTTTATGTTTATATCTGCTGTAAATGGAGCATATAACACATGATGGATCAAGAACATTTTCTAATCAGTAAAAAGTACATGTTCACTAGAAATAAAAAGTAAATAGTCAATCCAATGAGCTATAGTTGTAATGTGATATTAAAATTTAAAATAAAAGTATATCATACACGAGCATTACAAAATGCTGATTTTAAAACTTCAAGAGTTGCTAGTGTCGTAGATGAATGGTAGTTTATCATTCTAGCCAAGTTCACAGAACGATTTTCTGTTTGATGTGTCTCTGCTGTTCTTGGAGCAGATCACACATGATGGGTTAAGATACTTTTCTAAACCATACAAGCACTCTACAACAAATCAGTGTATATATGATTTAGATCTATATGACGTATTACCTTTAGATATCAAATTCAGAAGGCAAGACTTAACTAGGCTCACATATTCTTACATCATTTGTCATCATTAGAATGCTTAGAAGCAACTAACAATGATGCAACTGGTTTCCAATAATTATGTCACCCAGACACATTTTTACAGAACTTGAATAATTGTGTAAAAGTAAGTTGGCCTGACGTTTCGATCCTAGCAGGATCTTCTTCAAAGGCTAAATGAAAAGTAACAGTAACAACTTTAATAATTGTTAGACACAAATTTTTTTGATTTTCAGACATTTTTAGTGATTCTTCATTACTGGAAAAAATGTGACAGTTAGTCAATCCAATGAGCTTTATTTTAAGTGGGATATTAATATTTAATATAAAATATATAATCCAAAAGCAATATCAAAAGCTGCCTTAATTTCAAGAGTTCCTAATTTCATAGATCTCATATAGATCAATGGTAGTTTATAATTCTAGCCAGGTTCCCAGCTAGCCATTTAGAAATCAAGCCAATTTCTGTACTGATTAAGGAGCATAATACAGGGACAAAGGACAACATTTCTATTGCTAGTTTTGACAGTTTGTTACTGAATAAATTAATACAGGCACATAACTGAAGCTGAGCTATATTAGCAACTGCAGTTGACAAATCTGTTTCTGACCACACAAAATAAAATCCACTAAGAACAAACCAGAAGGATAGTAATTCACTGTTATTAAACTTTTGTCATTTTGTTGTGATATTTAATTCATTGGAGATTTTGATTCTACTTTTGTTTGCCAATGTAAAGTTGTATCATTTTGAGGATTTGTTTCCAAATTTTCAGTCTGAACTTAACATCTGACAGACAAACCTTTTCAAAGATGAAAAAGAAATAACCTTTGTTGCTGGTTTACTACATTCTTCATTACTTTATCCTTATCTCCTGCTAGAAACAGAACAGTAGATCACCAGAACTTTCATTTAACATTACAAATTATCCACCTTGTAAGTTGTGGATTTGCTACTATCAATATAAAAAAAAAATGTTCCTGTTAATTTTTGTAAAATGCACTACACTGAATATAAGTGACACATACAGTATACATGGGATGTTTTATATATCTTTAACCCAATATCTGACACCCACACAGTACCAGTGGTACTCTTGTAAGTTGTAATCTCTTTCCAATGACACAACATACACTTGATACAGGTAGCAAACTGTATCCCAAATATTCACCTCAAAATAAACCCATGAGATGATTGAATGAGTAACTAAATGAATATTTGTCTTTAAACACGAAAGTACATTGTACATTTTATTGTCCTTCCTCTGATCCTTTCCTTGTGCTGAAAATTGTAATGCTACATCCATGATCCATGGTAACTTTGCTGGGCTGAAAACATTTAAAAATATGTTAGCCTATAGGTTATAGTGTCTACGCTTATGCCCAGGGCCACATTGTACAATAATTTAGGCCTGTGTACAACCAAGGTATGTGTTACTGTTACAGGGGTCTGTGCCTAGTACTAGTACACTGCGTTAGACTCGCACCGGAAACTTCTAAAGCTAACTTTTAATAACTTATTTAATTAATGTTTCTACAATCATTTACGCTTCCTATAAAGGTTTAATATTTACCTTACTGTTGGTAAAAGTGGATGATGGATCCCGTATGTTACCTTATATCTCGTCTTACAAGTAAATAAATCCCAAAACGCGATACCAAAGAAGTTTGCTAAAACAAAAGTCTGATAGTAACTCCACTGAACAAGAACGACAGACACTAACGTTACTGTAGACTACCAAAAGTCTGGTGGTAGCAGGTCATAGATGCGATGATAATGAACTACTTTTTCAACCTGACTTCATCAGTTTAAAACACAAAAAACAAAGTTCCAATTAAGCGGTATCTCTGATGTAATTGTATCTCCACTTAAATAAGTTCATCTCAGATTTATTCGATCTGTGACGGTTGATGTAAAAGTAATTGTTTTCTGTTAGTGTTCTATTCCGACAGAGCATGTGTTCGAAGCGGCTAGTTCAGCGATCGTAGTAAAATCAGTACGTAGTGCAGTGCAGTGTGGCATCAACACACGTATTGTGTACGTACGTATTATACGTGTATATATGTTGTGAAGCGTTATTTGTGCCAAATTTTGTGGTTTCTTTCGTTCTTACGGAAGCGCAGAATAACCATTTCTGTGACAATTTACCAAGTGTTCTATAGCTCTACATACATGTCTCTCTCCTCTCGCTTTTTCCTTTATTTATTTTTTTTTGGAGGGGGGGCGGTTGTAAAGGGGTTATTCACATAAAATAAAATTATATGAATATTCTATTTTATCAATACGGTCTCTTTGAAAACTTCGTCGTTTTACAGTTTGAAGTGCTCTTTCGGAATGGCGGTAATGTTTCTTTGCTGATAATACAAGTTTTACTATGTCGAACGATTATTACGACGATGACCTATATACGCATCCGTATGCAAAGCATCAACTGCTATTTTCAGTAGAAGTTTTGAAGTTTTGAAAAGTTTTCACTTAGCCTATTAATATATTGACGATTCCAACTCACACACTGATAAAATACCATGACAGTGCGTTGCATAAGCCTACAAGCTTTCATGAAAATGGTGTGAAAACTCGTTAAAGGAATGTGACAAGTGTTACTTCTTCAAGGAAAGTTTGGAATGCCTTCACACCCACAGTTTTAAGCCATAAAATATATCACCTGAATATTGATGGTTATTGAAAATCACTAGCCTGCGAAGGGAATCGCATGTCAATCAAACCAAAATACATGAGCTATCAATCACGATTTTAGGTAAAATTAACCTTGCAGAAATATCGCAACGAAACAAGAGAGCAAGGTCGTTAAAGTCCGAATGTCATCAAAGGCTAAGACCGACCCAAATGTAATGTCTACAACGGTGAGTATCGTAACGGACACCCCATCATGCAATTCAACATGTGCCTATTTCTCACGTGTTTCATTGCCAACCGTTAATGGCTTGTAGCTATAATGTCCTTATCACTAAGAACCCTCAAATCCTACAGCCTACAATATGGCTAAATTCGAACTTTAGGTCATCCATCATCTAAGGGGATATGCGAGATGTCGACATACCTTGTTAGAATACCATATACTCGAATGCCGAAAATACGTGTTTTGCCAAGTTACAGACTTACAAAGACAAGACAACAACAATTTCGGCTTTGTCGAATTTCCGAGTTACGACTACTTGGCATCTATAGACAAAAATTTGAGTTTTGTCGAGTTACCGACTTATGCTACCTTGACATCTCAACCGACAAAATGTATTCTTCGCAAGTTAATGACTTTCGATAACTTGACATCTTTTGCTTCAAGTTATCGACTTCGGAAAACTCGCTGTCTCGCGGAAGTGATGGGATGCAACAATTCGTCAAAATGACAATATAGGAAAATTGACGTTTTGTCATCACGAGTTCATGCATTCTCTACAAAACATAATGTTTCAGATTAGTTCGACATTTTCACGATTTAAAATACGTCGTGAAAACATCAATTTACACGGCCTTTTTACGCTTCCGTGGTCACGGCAATGCATGTGCGACAAAACAGCAATACGGCAGTTCGACAAAATAGCGAGTTTTCGTGAGTTGGTAACTCGACAAAGTACAGTTTTTGTCGAGATGTCAAGTTATCGTAACTCTGCAAGGCTCGACATTTTTTAGGGGGAGGGGGGGGGGTCGAGATGTCAAGTTATCGTAAGTCGGTAACTCAATCCAATTTTGTCGAGATGCCAAGATATCGTAACGAGGTAACTTGACAAAGATATATTTTTTTTGTCCTGTTGTCGAGAGATTGTAAGTCATGTAACTTGGCCCAAAAAAAACCTATTTATGTCGAGATATCGTGGTATTCTAACACTGTATCTCGACAACTTGCATGTCCCCTTATGGCTTCCGTAATCATCAGCTTTATAAATTTCTCGTTTTGCGTTGCGACAATCTGAAAGCACTTCTAAATTTCGAAGAAGGTTCAACTTTAGGTTGCAGTTCCTCTTTGCGAAAGAAATATTCTCAACAAGACAGAATTGTGTCAAATCCCGGTAGCGCCGGTGCTATTATTAGCATTTTTCAGAGTACACGTGACGCACTGTGTGTAGTAGGAGGTTTTCAAGATAGGAAATGTCCTCAGATCGCCTGCTTGACGGGCGGCATTTCCCATTAGAATTAAAGAGCTCGAATATAGGCCTACTACAAAAACATAACAATCATGTTTGCCAAGCAGGCAACAATGTAAGTATGCCCTACCTGGTAAAATATCCCATAAAACGCTGACTTGGCAATGTTGGCACCCCCAAAGTTACCATGTTAAAAATCTGTTTATCGGATGTATGCTGAAACTTCAACAGCATTTTACGCTAGCCTCTGCAAATCAAGTTTCCCTCATTCATCACTTGAGACATTTGATTGTCTTTATTGTCTGGGAATAAATTGGAAGGCCAGCCTACCTTCTGGAATCTTTTAGAAAACTTGCTACATATTACTAGCATGCTTAAATTCCTGGGACTTAAAATCTGATTATTTATCAGCTCTACTATATAAAACTTCCCAGCTCAGAAGCAACTCTAAATAAAAACATGTAAGTCTCGCTTTAGTGATGCATGTTATGACCACTTCAATCATCTTTCTAGAGTTGTCAAGTTTCTTAGGTCCATGCAGTCATATGAATATATAGCCCTATACATTCATTCCATGTGCATACACAAGCAATGACCAACTCGAATTAAGGCAAATAAGTATATACGCTCGCATAAAATTACGAAAGAATGACCCAGGCAGAAGATACAGTACATATATACTTCGAATTTAGATCAACATTAATGACCACAAGAACCCTGTTGTTTTAAGATCAAAGGTCATTTAAGGTCGACAGATCTGTCAAATTGAGAAACCTTGTAACTAATTTGCTTCTAAAAGCTTTATAGCACGAATGATCTTGAAATGTTGGTCAATATTAATGCAAGATCCTTGCTGGTCACTCAATTATGGTCAATACTTGATCACCTCATCCACTGTAGGACTACGGTATTTCTATTGAATGTTCTCATGCATATACTGTTGCAACTAAATGACTAAGCACACGGGCCAAGTTCATCTGATTTCTTTTCAAAGTTTATTCTTATTTTCGTGACTCTAGTGACAGAGTTCTTGCCTCAACATGCAAGATAAAATAATATATAAACCTCTAACACTAAATACTATATAGTAAGTTTATTTGAAGTCACAATGCCTCGATCATAAGCGTAATAAACAGACCTACATTTCCTTGTAAGACAAGCATCTAGAAAACAACAAAAAGAACACCTGTTTTTCAGATCATAAAAAATTTATGATGCCTGAAAAGTCGTACAGAATGCTGCACATCATTGACTTCAAATAACATTACCCGTTTAATTTTCATTTTCAGCAAAATGACATTTGGATTAAATAAATGATGGCGCTACACAGCTTTTAATGCATAGTGTGATATAATGCGTAAAAGTAAGAGGGCCTGACGTTTCGATCCTAGCAGGATCTTCTTCAGAGGCTGAAGACCTACAGCCTCCGAAGAAGATTTTGCTAGGATCTAAACGTCAGGCCCTCTTACTATTACACATTCTCTTACACAGGCTCTTTAGTGGATAAGCAGTTTGCTAACAGTTTTGTTTTATTTAGTGTGATATAAGTAAGGATGAAGTGTTACAACTTCACACAGCTTGTACAGAAAACTCTAAATGTTATCTTGGTCTACTTATCGACAACCCCTCGGAAGGAACCTGACCACCAGTATAAACTGTCATTATGAAAGAGAGAAAAACAAGTTTTTAGCATCAAGGGTTAATCGTTGTTATTATAATACACTTTCATGTTGTCAAATCAAAATTCTATATTTTTTTTATCTTTTGCTAAGACGTTATCTTACAAAGTGGAAAATATTAATCCAAGGAGTTCCTTAAAGTTTAATATTTCAGAGCACCAATTCAGACAGCTAATGAACCGCTAAATATATCTGCAATGATCCTCCGATGTGGAAAGTATGCAGTACTAGAGGAGACACGATAGTGCTTTGCCCCACAGTGTGAATATGCATCAATGGATAGGTAAATACAATCTTAAAATGTTCATTCACCGATGAATAAGTTAGTCCCTCAGCTCTTGAAATTACGTCTGAATGAGTTGACTTTAAAGTGTATACTTATAAATATCACGGTATACTGTGTCACAGCTCTCGTTAAGTTTGCTTTGGGGTGGGGGGGGGGGGAGCTTGTTGGGGTACTTAGGGGGAGGTAATATTAGTATATTGTTAGACTATTTAAAATCAACATGCCATAAAAATGCAAGTAGTTCAACAGCGAATTGTCAGGCCTCTGGGTGGCTTTGATTTATTTACCTAGACAGGCTATTGCAGTATAACTTCAAATAAAACACAGAGCACATTTGATAAAGTTCAACACCATTTTCCTTGAAAAATGTGTTAATTGTAATGCATTGTGAATTGTAATTTGGGACGGTTAAGCGTTATATTTTCTCATTGAGTTTTGTGTTACATCTGAGGAATTGACCCGATAGTCAGTGTGCATAGAGTTGCATGTAAATTATATGGAACTTTATGTAGAATAAAAAGTGCAGCCAGTTTGAATGATGAACATGTAATGTTTGGAGGTCATGGTTAAAAAATAAAACAGGTATCGAAATGTAACCAGGAATGATTTGCAAACAGCCCGTGAAGAATAATTCAAAATTCTATAAAATAAATAAAAATACCGTATGAAGCATATGTATATTATATCTACCATTATAGGCCGTGGTACACTTACATTGACAGTGAAGACGATGTGTAGCCCCGATCCGAAGTGTATCTGAAAGAAATCGAATACGAGACGTGGTGGTGAAAAAGTATAATATAATTATGACATCAGAAGATACCACTGATATTGTAAGAAGTTGTAAAGGATGTTTCAGTTCTGTTTGTTTCAATCCAAATGAGCAAAATAGGACATTTCGTACATAACTTAGGCTTAATTTTATTTGTACTCAATTTTGCATGATTTAGTGTTAGGTCTAGTTCCGCGATGAAAGACAAATGCAATGATTTCTATGGAAGAAGATTGGGACAAATGTATTGCCGATTAGTCGTATCGACCTTACATCGTACCTTAGGATACACGTTAATGATGGCTTTCCTTTGGGATTAAGTCCCATACAACCCTGGTCGTAGTCTTCTATATTTTTGTTAAAAGGGTAAAAAAATGTTTTGCTGTGTTAGGCATGAGTAAGGCCTAAAGTTAGGCGAGGCAATATATTGAGAACAAAACTTTTACTTTTACAGTAGTCAGCTATTTTGTCGTTCCTATATTACATTGAGAATGACACTTCACATAGCCTACCTTAGACTAGTTACAGTTAAAATTAATGGAAGAATCTGACTGGCATAATAAACGATGTGATCATTTTTTTATTATTTGGAAGTGAGACCACAAGTTCTAATCTGAATGTAACTTTATGTCACCCTGAGAAAGTGGCAGAAGTTTGTTGATGAGGTCTAAATTAGGCTACTTTATAATCTCAATCCTTTGACTTTACTAAGCTTGAATTAATAGGACTTAAGTCTAGCAATCATGGTCTACTTTGTCCTTCATGCACATGTATCAATAGTCATCATCTGCATGTTTTCTTAATACTAATTACTATAACAACACAACAGAGTAAAAGGAGCTATACCTTCCTGTATAACATATTGCTGAATAGGAAATAATTTTGTTGTGGTATTGCTAATAACCCATCTTGCAAAGCTGTATATAAATAAGTTCTACAGTTCTTAGTAATAAAATGTCATGATGAATTTTAAAGTTTTTAATTGGTCAAACTTTTGTTTGATGATTCTTTGATGAATGAGCAGGGGTTATCTGCACTACATGATGTCATTGAATGAAAAAAAGCAGATTACTGTACTTATCCATGAAGCAAACCCAGCTATGAATCAATCGGCTCTCCTCAACCATAGCTTACCAAGATATTGGAAGTTCCCATGCAAGGAATTGATTTGTCTATTAAAGTCAAGGTAGTCACAGGGTTGGCTTTTAGAGGACATTGAATGCCTTCTAAAATGTATTAAGTTGGGTACTGTGGTTTATAACCAGAAGTATTTGTCTCCTTCAGGCAGGCTGTCTTCAGGGTATGTTCTATGAAAATAAAATTTATGTTTGAAACTTTTTACTCATTACAATGAACTTCATCATTGTGTCCTAAGTTTACTAAGCTAAAATCTTCTTACAGTTTCCAAATGTACTTTCCTAGCTGAAGGGTCTGATTCCCCAAATTATTCTCAGACGTGCAGAAG
This sequence comes from Apostichopus leukothele, assembly GCA_010014835.2. Classification (NCBI taxonomy): domain Eukaryota; kingdom Metazoa; phylum Echinodermata; class Holothuroidea; order Aspidochirotida; family Stichopodidae; genus Apostichopus; species Apostichopus leukothele. The sequence continues at coordinate 14,348 of JAAAKB020282797.1, forward strand.
TGTTCAATGTGACACAAAACTTTCATCTGTGAAGAAATGGGTCTGAGATTTGCCTTAAAGATCTTGGAGAAGTTTGAAATGAGTGTGATCATTACTTTTAATTAAGCAACTATCACATTTGGGGGCGATATGAATGAACTTTAATGCAATACTCTACATAGAAAATGATCTTGATGTCTTTGTCACACTCAACCAATTTCCTGGCCTGTATCTTCATATATTTTCCTTCCTTCTTACAAAGAGTGAACTTGATGAGATTGATGTTGTTTCCACGGATACGAAGTCTCCACCTGGTCTTCTTCAGTCCCAGGCAACCAACCCAGGAGAAGACACGCAACCAATTCTGGGTCCCAAGAGTGATTCCAGCCCTGACGGCAAACCTTTAAAAAGCAGCGAATGTTATTGCAATAAAGTTCAAGACGCCTTGGCTGTATGGTGTGAGAAATGCAAGCAAAATTTTCATATTGGTTAGTTGAGATTTTGGTCATTTTCTGATATCTATATATATATATAATCATATTGATGTTTTTGGTTGTATAAGCTTCACTTTGTTAAAGGGTCTTTACCCAAAAGGTGACTTTCTTTAGCATTGTTTCGTTTTCTTTTCATTTTCCACTGCTACACAGAACTTTTCTATATATATATTTATGTATTTAATTGCTGGTGCAAATATATTCAGTTTTGTTTTAACATGTATCCAGGATCGTAACTGAATCTTTCTCATTGTTCAGAGCATAGTTTCTTCTTTCATTGTTTTTGTTGATAAAACTGTAAAGGATGCTCTCAGTATCAGACACAATGTCAGTGAAAAAATTGGAACTAGTTTCAGTAAACTAATATCTGATCATGCATAACTGAATTAGACATTGCAGTATGTTAGGCATATATATCACTTTGCTTGAATGTAAATTTTGCAAAAGTTCCAACAACAAAGAAAGGGGGGGGGGGGGGGAAACATGTTTCCCCTTAAAATTAAGTTTCTATTTTTCTTTTTACTTACTAGCATGCCTGAAGGGTGGAAATCCATCATCATTGGATGGGGACAATTTTTTCAGGTTTACTTGTTCAGACTGCAGTGAAAGCAAAAGTGAGATCATTGCAAGAATAAAACTGACATGGTAAGGTCACCAGTTTGAACCAATTGAATCTTTTTCTTGAACTCTCAGTACAAACACAAAAAGACAACAAACAAGATAAAATAAAAGAAAGAAGTGCATGGTTTTCATGAAACTTTCTACATTAATATTGTTCATATTTATTTGTTTATTGTTTGTCATGCTACCTCCTGGTCAAAGGTCACACAAAAATAGTGATGTGAAAACATGGACCATTTTCCCCCTCCCCTACCCACCCCCACCCGACCACCCCCCTCCACCTCATACCACATGTTTTTATGTGTGGGACTGATCTTAGTAGAGTGTCATTTAGCCTTAAAGCTTCTGTACACTATGTCTGTGTGGCATATCATCATAGAATTTCTCATAATCTAATATGTTTTCTTGCACCAGGCAACAAGTGGTAGTACTTGCACTTTACAACCTGGGAGCGAGAAAGAGTGGAAGGAAAGGATTTTTCCGGTGGAAAGAAGACGTTTGCGAATTCATATCGACGTATTGGACTGTGCTCTTTGGTCAAAAGTAAGAAAGAAAACAGAAGTATTTCTTTTATTATTCCTGTGTCTCTCTTCCTGAGGGACCATAAAGGCTGTGTTTAGCCTAGTAGGAACAATATATAATTCTGATGAAGCACTTGAAACTAGGCAACCCTCAGTCATAGAAGATAATCTATGAAAGCTGGATGTAGCTGATAACATGGACAGATACAGATGTAGCTGGATGTAGCTGACAACATGGACAGATACAGATGTAGCTGGTTGTCATTCAATACATAATGTATCATATCAGTGTTGCATAGTACAAATAACTTGATAAGTACTGGAGTTTTGATATTTGAGATTTGATATTATTATGAGAATGCTGATACATATCTCAGTCACTGACATGAAAGGAAACCAGGGTGGCAGTTTCAGAGAAATTTCATCAAATCCTGGATGCCTTGAAGAAACCTTAAAGCAAAAAGGTGAAGGTGGAGAGGAGAGGATAAATAACAAAATGAGGAGAAGACAATCAAAAGCAATGGCAAAACTAAACAAAGAAGTATACAGCTTACTACGTAGCTGTGATTAGTAAGAAATCATCTTAGATTTTCAATGAAAGAATTTTACAAAGGAGAATTTTTGTAATTTGTATTTGGAGAAGAAATCAACAACAATAGCAAGTTATATCCGGTTTAATCCAAACCAGGAACCTCTGCAACTCTCCATTAATAAAGAATCGGACTTCTTTTTGCCATTTGCTTCGCAAACCTCTCATGTTTATGCAAAGAGTTTCATCATTCCTGTTGCAAATATTATAATTTAAAAATTTAATAATAATTAAAATAATAGACTATAGTCTTTAAGGACCTTATCTTAACTTGAATTGTGAATTATGATGTATCAATTTTTTAATACAAAATGTAACATGATGACAGCTCTTCGAAAAACACCACACAAAGAAAGCAACGTGAAATCTTAAGTCTGTTGTCATTTCAAATAGCATGTTTATTTTTTTACATATAAAAAATTTTTGTCATTAGCATCAAAGTTTTGTAGGGCTGTGGCATAATGGCAAGTTTGACGGTTATTGCAGCAGTTGGCAATCTGGGCCATCTGTTACTTCAAATCTATGAATTATATTTATTCATTTAGCCGAGTGGATAAAGGCGGTGGCAT
>JAAAKB020282905.1:0-17115 GCA_010014835.2 Apostichopus leukothele
GTCCTTCCCCTTAAAAAAAATTACACTTTTAAAAATCATATGAGCATTCTGAGGTATATTTATATAATAATTTTGATATGTATAAGTAGATCTAAATGCAAGTACCCCTGACTGATTACTGTAGTTGTCTTTACTTTTTTTTGAATGGACCAGAAGCAAGCAAAGGATTCTTATTTAGGGGGAGATTAATGGGGTTTCTGGAGGTCCTCCCTCTAGCCGTCAAATGGTGTATTCTGAGGCAAATTTAGATCATAATTGAGGTATATATATGTAGCTCTAAATGCAAGATCGTGATATTATATTAATGATAAACTGTATTATTTCTCATGAATGATTAAGGTTGTGACCTGAATCTTTATGGGAGGGCCAGATGCCAATGAGGTATTTTATAGAGGAAGGGTGCTGCGTAGGGTCAGTAAAACCTGCCTCTCATGATGAATAATGTAATATATTTGTGAAACAATTGACCATCAGTCCTCTAAAATGTTTTGCCTCTTGTATGTTTTTCAGATTGCTCAGTCCTACGGTAACCATTCTACAGTCGGCCAAGATCTGGTTGCCATGTGTGTTAATGATATTTTGGCCCATGGTGCAGAGGCCTTGTTCTTTCTGGACTATTTTGCCTGCGGTAAACTGGAAGTGGCAGTAGCTACCGATGTGATTGCTGGTGTAGCTGAGGGATGTAAACTAGCAGGGTGTGCCTTGTTAGGTAGGATCCTTTCACAACATATTAGCTATGACCTACCATAATGTCATGATGGTAAACTAACATGATAACACCATTTTACCAATGGTTGTGTGTCACTATCTTGATTCACTAGGCTGAATCATAAGAAACAATCACAATTTAGGTTAACAAACTGCTTGTATTAATGTCAGTTTTTTTATATTGCTACTGGAAAACGAAATCCTGATTTTGTTTGCTGTTTTGTCTAATTACATCCAGGTCAAAGTTTAAGTAATAATAATTTTGTACAAATAATTCACAAAACACAGCTTTTGACTAAGCAAAACATGAAACAAGCAATTGCCACAAGTTTTGGGTTTGTGTATAATATTTCATTGGAGACTGTTGTTTCCCTAGCATTTTTCAGCAAGTTCTCTCATGCACTCTCATTATATGATTGGAAACTTGTTTCCCTAGCATGTGTCAGCAAGTTCTCTTCGTGCAATCTCCATGCGTGTTCTTTTGTTTTAGCTTATAGGAGCAAGACAAAATCCATTCATTACAATTTCCAAGTCTCCTGCTTCCAAACAATTGGTTGCACTATGGGTGTGTGCTTGTTTTTGTTTGTTTACTTAACATTGCACCACAAAGTAGCTTGTCAAGCAGGTCATATTGTTCAATATTATCTGTCCATGCATCCATGTTCTCCATGGATGAGATATGAAGACAAATACCTTATAGGTCACAGAATCATTGATCCTTTTCTCTCTGGTTTTGTCATGAGACCTGTTTGTAATTCATTGTAACTGCTTGTCTAATCAATCACTGAGCTGCTTCTTGTGGATAGGATTTATTTGTCAATTTGATCCTCATTCTCGTTGGTCATGTCATTAGATGTAACTTCTGCTCAATTGTTTTCTTACTTTATTAGAGCAATTCTTATATGTTGGAGAATTAAGGGGGACTTGAATAACCATCAGTCTATTTTGTTTCATGTTGTTTACTAGCCTAGTAAATTGCTTAATTTAGGCATTTGCTGATCTAACCTGAATTTCTTCACAACTGCTATGTGAAACATAATTATGTAGATAAAGCCTAGCATTTCCAACCTTCCATTATTTGGATTCTGAATTATCCTGATCTTACATCTATTCATTATTGTATAAAAGTGTTCATGCAATAAGCAAATTGATTTTCACAACACAAGAATGGTAAATGCTGTAGGACTTTACAATTCTGTATTTTACACAATGCGAAACATTGCATTATTAGTACAGTCCACTATAAAAACCAGCAAGCTTAACTATAGTATTAGGATGACTGGTCCTCATAATATAGGTTCATGTCCCTACAGACATATCAATATTGACATACTATACATTATTGTTTCAATATTTTTGCTATTAAAGTGGTGTCAACATGATCAAAATTAAACAAGTGTCATCCATTAAGAATAATTTAATAAAATGTTCCTTTCTTGCATTTCTCTGCAGGTGGAGAAACAGCTGAAATGCCTGGGATGTATGATAGTGGAGAGTATGACCTAGCAGGCTTTGCTGTTGGTGCTGTTGAGAGAGAAGCTCTCCTACCACGTACTTGTGACATACAAGAAGGAGATGTTGTACTAGGTGTTGGTTCATCTGGTATTCATAGCAATGGATTCAGCCTTGTACGTAAGATCATTGATAAAGAAGGACTTTCATTAAATGATCCATGTCCATTCCAAGAAGATAAACAACTTGGTAAGGCTGTTACTTTTTCCTGTTAGTCAGTGAGCTCTCATAACTTAATCTTGACTCTCTAGTATGCTATAGATGCTATAGATCTTATCCTGCAGAATTGTCGTGCTTTACAACTGTTAAAAGATGTTCTGTAATAGTAGGTCAAGTGAAGAATTAAGTAGTGTTCTTGCACTGTGATAGCACTGTATGTAAAACTCTTCAGTCATTGTTATCTCCCACAAGGAGGATGAGATATTGTAGTTGGTTGGTCAGTTGAGGGTGTAGCAGCTATCGCAGTTGCCGTAGCGATGGTTGCCATGGTAATAGTTAATGTTCGTGAGTAGTGAGTCTCAGGAGGTCACCCATGGTAGGGTAATCGAGGGTGGTCGGAAGTCCATATCAGGTATAGGGGTAAGAATCTGTCTGTCTGTGTGTGTTTGTCTGTCTGTTACATCAGCAATTTACTGTCAAAAACTACTCAAAAAACTGCAAACTTGGTAGGAAGGTGCACCACCATGTAAACTTGTGTCTCGCAGACCCTCTGAGCGAAAGGCCAAAGTGGAATGCATACCTTGGTGGTGTGGTCAATTGTTGCTGTTTAATAACAAAGCATTTATGGGCAACATATCTTTGACAAATTAGAAGTTAAGAAATAATTAAGTCATTGATTGTGACTATGTTAAAACTATGTTCCAATTAATAATAGAAATTCGCATAGTGCTGATGAAAATGACTTCATATCCTTTCCTAGTGTGCTGTTTAAACTCTTAGTAATGTATGGTATTCACTACTACCTTAGAGGTGCAGATACCTACGGCTTGCAATATTTGTGGAAAGTATTCTGATGTCAAGTTTGATGTCTTGTGTTTATTACTCTGGTATTTCAAAAATAATGAATTATCCAAAGGAGGGACTACTGATTATGTTACAAACAAAGATTTTGATAAAGGTATATAAATTTTCTAATATATTTTCATCACACAGGTATGTATCGTAGCATTCAAAATATGAGCAATGCTCCTTGAGAGTAGGACATTATTAACATCTGTTGATTTTCGGAATAGTAATATCAAATAACGCAGTTCAACAAATAAAGATTCCTAAATTGTTCATTTACATATGGCCTTGTAATACCTTGGAAATGTAGAGGTAGATTGGTGGCAGTGTGCACATTATACATCTCCTTTTACTGAATTTATTGGTGCAAATAGCATAGGACTGGGTGTCACGGGTTCGAATAGTCAAGGGGTTGATCAGAGCCAAAAAACGATGAAGAAGGCAGTGCATAAGTGTAGAATGTGTATTACCATAACGGAAACAAAAACCCTGAAAATGTATCAAATAAATCTTCTTAGTTTATTTACAATACAATACATGGTAGCATGTATAAATTAAAAGTTGTTTAACATTTACACAAATGAACTACACTTGCGGATTCCATCCGCCCCAAATGCAACGTCATTCCTGCTGAGAACAGCAGACAAACGTAAATAACCTGAAATATAATTCAAAACATAAACATTGTATACATTTGTTATGCGTGTATCAGGTTCATCAATATAAACATTGTTGGGGTTTACTTCTTCTCTTACATTCGCCAAATATTAACACAAAAACATGAAGGAACTTACGGAATTCTCAGCAGAAGTCCAGTTTATGAACACAAGGAACAACCCTCACTAAACAACACAAGGAACAACCCTCACTAAACAACACAAGGAACAACCCTCACTAAACATACGTAAGACTACTTCAATGACTGCAAACTGATCCAGGACTGCAGCCTCACAATGACTACCTATCAGGCAGCGGTAACGCTTAACATGCCTTTCACCTTGGCTGGCGTAACCTCAGTCAGGCGATTACTACTACAGAATACATGATACTAGACACACCCTAGCTGATTCCTACTAGCTATGGCATTCCATGGTAACCACGAACAATCAAAACATTCCAGTATCCAACCAACCTCTGAAATATAGGACAAAATTTAATGCACTCTATTCACATCTGTTTAATAACCACCAACAAAAGAGAAAGTTCACTCTAATGTGGTCAACTGTATGCACTATTGAATCATAACAAGTGAAACAGAATGTCACTAGCCTCGAAATATGAGTTTACCACGTGACACTGGGCAGGTACGCTAATTAAGAAGAAGAGGAGTAATGCACCAGACAGTAAAAGACATCAATTTGGTTTGTTAATTTTTCTCATGGCTTATTCTTTGCTATGCAGGAGAGGTTTTACTTACCCCTACAAGGATTTACTCCAAGTCATTACTACCCAGCATTAGAAGTGGAAAGGTGAAAGCCTTTTCTCACATCACTGGAGGTGGTCTTTCTGAAAACATTCCACGTGTCCTGCCAAAAAATGTGAAAGTAGAGCTTGATGCTAGCCAGTGGACTGTTCCAGCTGTGTTTGGATGGCTCTCACAATCAGGAAATATAGAAGAACAGGAAATGTCCAGAACATTCAATTGTGGCATCGGAGCTGTTTTGATTGTGAAAGCTGAGAATGTAAATGAAATCCAGTCACTGATTGAAGTGAATTCTGAGACTGTTTGGAGAATTGGTTCTGTTAAATCTTGTCCGAAGAATGGTAAGGAAACCCTCTTATCAAATGTTAAATTTGAACAAAGAGTTGAAGATTAAATTGTTGTACTTAATAGTATATTACTCAACTTGTGTAACTTCAAATACTGTATCAAATAGTATCATGGAAATGTCAGTTTTGTCCATTCTTTCAAATCAAGCTTTTCTTGTCTATTTTGTATTCATTTTTTGAGTCTAAGGATGCTTTCCATGCTGAGTTTGTATATGTGTGTGTGATGCCTTGGCTTGTAAACTCTCGAAATTAAAACAGTGCATGGTGGTTTAAGCTTCATAATTGATATGTTCATCCATCTAAGTGAATGCAAGATGCCTGTTGTTTCTGTGTTGGTCAAAGGTGCTTTGGGGTCAACATTGGTGGAAGACCAAAAGTAATGCTATGGTGGACTTCATACTGATCATGTCCATTCACCTTAGTGACTAAAAGAACCCTATTGTTTTTCAGAGGTTGTTAACTGCCAGTATGTGCAAGAACCAATAGAAAGTTTGAAGAAGTTCATGCTTGGCATATTTCTCATTCATTATCAATACAAGAAAGTTATTAGTTTTCATGGAGGGATCAATTGCAATCAAAGTCTGAAAAAATAATCAAACAGAAATAAAGCTTGGATGAAAGTCATGTGTAAATTTGCCTTTGTGAATAGTAGAGTGCTTTGATATCTGTAGATATCAAAAGTCATTGCTTACCATTCTAAATAGAAATGATTTCTGTCACTGAAAGATCCCTACAGGGATTGAAATTGGTTAACCTTTATGAATGTTTAACAAAGACATTTTGTGTTTTTTCAAGTTACTGGGCCTTATCATCCCTTTTTCATTTTCTTAAGTGTTAGACATATCAGGAAAGGATATGAACAGTCTTTGCATGTCCATATACATTGATGTGATATAACTGTAACAAATTTGTTTCAAGTATTCTAAAAAAAAAATTGTTTAAACTTGGTGAAGAGAAATACTTTTCTGTATGCAGTCAATTTGGATTTTTTAGTAACAATTTAGTTAACAGTTTCTGTTTTCTGAAGCTTGGTAGCATGTGCACTAAGCCTGGTAGTGGGTGATTGGTTTTTAGTGCAAAGGAGTAATTCCATAATAGAAATGCATACTGTTACAAAGGTGTACTTTGGTTTCTTTTAAATTTCTTGTATTGTTTTGCAGATCAGCAAGTTGTTATCACTGGCTTATCCCAGGCCTTGCAAAGAAGTTACCAGGGGCAAATATTGTCACAAGAAAGAAGAAAGCTTAAAGTAGCAGTTCTCATATCAGGCACAGGTACATTTTTCTTCAAATTTTCAAAGTGAGAAACTTCAGATGCATGGAGTAAAATTTGTATTTTCTGAAAGAATCTACATTTTGAAGACATATTCAAATCAGTAGCAGTCTTTCCATTTCTTTGATCAGCCAACCAGCATGTCCCTTTTACTAGAATAAATTGCCTTTGTGTTTGTTTTTAAAGAAGAAACATATCAATCCATTCTCATATTTACTGTATCATAATGTGATGCAGAATGTTAAGAGAAATCTTGTTATGTCTGTCCACTGCTATGTATAGCTGGCTGAAAGTAGTATTCCTGTAAGTTAGTTTTGGCTGATGTTCTTTATTTTCTTTGGTATTCTTTACCGTTTGATTATAAAAAGCAACATTGGTCCCCTTATAAGGAAAGCAGTATCCCTCTTATAAAAAGAGAAATATCAGCAGTTATTTGTATGATACCCTGTATGTGGTGAACAGAATTAAAAAAAAAAAATTATACATGAGATTGTAATATTGTGGTATTTAAATTAGCTGTAAAATGTGTCAATCATCCTGCTTTGTTCAATTACAAATGGGATCACTGATGTTATGAGGGTGGTATGGTATCACAGATGCTAACGTACCAAGGTGTACTTAATACAGTCTGCATATCACATAATTAGTGGTTAATACAGTCTGCATATCACCTAAGTAGTGGTTAATACAGTGTGCATATCACCTATGTAGTGGTTAATACAGTGTGCATATCACATTAGTAGTGGTTAATACAGTCTGCATATCACCTTAGTAGTGGTTAATACAGTGTGCATATCACCTAAGTAGTGGTTAATACAGTGTGCATATCACCTTAGTAGTGGTTGTAATCCCAATGTTATAATTTAAGTTGCTTTTGATAAATTCATTTTAAATTTGTTTCTCATCATAAAATGAACTTTAATTTGAGTGATGCTTGAATACGATTTTTTTTATATGCATTATGCAGTAGTATGTGCCTTACATGAGCCAAGAAGCATTGTGTTGGCATGGAAACTCCGTTGGCCCAAATAAGACTGCATCTTGCAGGGTTTGGATGATACAGGCTAAAATTAACAATTTGCATGTGAATTTGCCATTGATGTGAGTAGCATAGCACTGGCCCTAACCAAGTAGGGTGCTGTTTGAAAAAAGGATTGTGGTTGTTTAGTAAAGTTGTGCATGTTGAAACATTTTGCAACAGCCTAAGCACAGTAAAAATTATTCTTTGATCAGATACAGCAGCAAAGAATATCTTGCATATTGATTTTTGAAGTCTTTGCTAGTGTACAAAAATAGTAAGAGCTTCTACATTGAAATACCTATATTAGCTTGAGCGAAAAATGCCTGTGAGTCAGGGTTATATTTCTTACATAGAATGGTGACTTTGCCTTAAATTTCAAAGAAGATGTGATATTAAATAACTCAACGTAGTGTTTCCTTATCTTTACCAGGTACAAATCTTCAAGCACTGATCGATTTTACAAGGAATTTCATGAATAGATGTGATGCAGAAATATGTCTTGTGATGTCAAATAAGCCAGAAGCTGAAGGATTGGCAAAAGCCAAGAGAGCTGGCATACCAACAAAGGTAGATGTAAATGGGCACTGACACCTTCCATACTTTAATAGTCATAAAACCTTTATGCTATGAATGATGGTTTATTTGATATAAATATACTGGGACATGTATCACATTGAGAAGCAACTTATTAAAATATGGTCAAATGGTACATTACTTGAGTGAGTGAAAGGCTGGATGAGATGCCAAACTAAACATGGTTTACAGGGATAACAGAGGAATATAATGTTATAGCCTATAGTAACAATTGTCAGCTCCTTTATGGTTACAGGGATAACAGTGGAATATTATAATGTTATAGCCCATAGTAACAATTGTCAACTCCTTTATGGTTACAGGGATAACAGTGGAATATTATAATGTTATAGACTATAGTAACAATTGTCAACTCCTTTATGGTTACTGGGATAACAGTGGAATATTATAATGTTATAGCCTATAGTAACAATTTTTCATTTTACATTACAGATTATCAGTCATAAAGATTTCAAATCAAGAGTTGAATTTGACATGAAGCTACACCAGACGCTCTGTGATGTTGGTGTTGATTTAATATGCCTAGCTGGATTCATGAGAATCCTGAGTGGAGAATTTGTTCGAAAGTGGCGTGGGGCCCTTTTGAATATTCATCCATCTCTCTTGCCATCTTTCCCTGGAATGCATGCTCAGAAGCAAGCGATTGAAGCTGGTGTTCGATTGAGTGGTTGTTCTGTTCATTTTGTAGTGGTAAGAATTGTTTTTCTAATTTCAAATGTCTGCTGTTACCACTGTTGTTGGAATTTTGTGTGTGACTCACAAGCTTAAGAAAGGGAAGGGTCGTTCACTCATGAACTGAATCATTTCTTTCCAGACAGAAGTAGATATTTTGGGAGATGGTGTTCGACATGTAACCATTATTGGACAATGCAGAGAAAGGCAGCTACAGTGCCAATGTTAATTGAAAGGTCCATACAATGGCTGAAATTTATAGGCCCTGGGTTCAATCTCGTTTTGCTGTCTGTTTGATGCTAATGTTAATCTCCATGTAATCACTAATTTAATCATGTGATGTGGTCATTGAGTAATATTTTCTTATTTTAAGTACATTTTGTTACTATATATGTTGTTTCCATGCATCTCACAGGAGGAAGTGGATGCTGGAGCCATCATTGTTCAAAAGGCTGTCCCTGTTCTCCCTGAAGATTCTGAGGAGTCTCTTACAACAAGAATCCGACAGATGGAGTGGATAGCTTATCCAGAAGCTCTACAACTGGTGGCCTCTGGAAAAGTGAGGTATGGAAACGATGGGAAAGTGGAATGGCAGAGCTAGCAAGAATGGAACAAGAAAAGTTGTGAGAGCAGTGACATGAACAAACCAACATTCATGAAAAATACTCTGCACAAAGGAATATGGTAACAAAGTTTGACCATTCTTTAATTTATGCCAAAAAAGAAAAAAAGGAAGCATTTGTGATTTGGTGGAATGTTTCCAATGCTCGTTGGTGTTATTAGGAAGCAAAAAGGTGATAAGTTATGCCAACATAATTTGTACAAGTTCAAACTATCTCTGACTTTTGCTAAACAGTTGTAATTGCTCATACCATCAGCCAGATTTTTATCTTTGAATATGACAGAACAATAGATAAAGTGGTAGTACTCTGGTAAGTGTTGCTATTGCCTTTTTTAGGGCTGAACATTCCACCTTGACTTTAAAAGTTTCTTAGAGTGAAGTCAGAGGGTCCTAGGATTTTAAGGTTATGACTGCTCAGGGAGGAATGCTTCTTCAGCTCAATTGGAGAATGCTTTAGGAAGCCAGAGCGTGCCATGTGTCAGCTATGATAATTGAAATGGATATTGTTGTGAGAACCTGGACGTGTATGTTAACATTGGTGAGGCTTATAAGAGATTCTCAAGAGGCTACCTGTAATTTTAGTGGGGGGGGTTAAGCATTTATTTACTGCTTGGTTACATGTACAGGGGTGGTAAGCATTTATTTACTGCTTGGTTACATGTACAGCGGTGGGGGTTAAGCATTTATTTACTGCTTGGTTACATGTACAGCGGAAGTAGTCTGCTGTTGGTTACTCTCCTTCCTTCCCACACCGTCAGGACTCCTTGAGTCTCTCCGTTCCACATGAATACTTTTATATATGTTTACTTTTATAGGTTTGTTGGCAAAGCTTTTCTGTAACAGTTGATTTTGATTTGATGAGTACATTAATAAGATTTAAACTGTCCTCTTCATGTATAATCATCTATTTTTTGAGTTACCTGCATTAGAAGCAATTAAAGGAGACAACCCAACCATCATCATTAAACTATGTAGTATGAATCTTGAACAGTATCCTCAGAGGGATGAGAAAAAACATTTCTGTTTGGATTGTAGCAATTACACATATATAACATTTATACTTTACAAATGCTTGAAGATTAGCTAATACTGACAATTGTAATCTTCAGCGACTATGCTACTGTCGTTTGGGTCCTAACAGTGCCATAGAAACTGGGTCCTATATATATAAATATCATAAAATAAAACATACATCAAATTGTCTTCAGTTCAAGAAGAGTCAAAGGTATGAGTACAGTATTTTCAATTTTGCAGGCTTTTGCTGATGCTTAAAACTTGAACTCAGTTCAGTAGACTTGATTAAAACACCTCAACGAAACTTTCTGCTAGATTGTGTAAAGTAGTCAAATGAACGGTGGGCATCATTTCGTTGCCAAGATGTGCCAGTTATGAGGAGTAAAAGCAATATGTTAGCTCAAAGATATCCTCAGTTGGATGGAGATCTTTTACCATATCAGGTTGTGAGAATTCCGACACTGAAAGTCCAAATCATCGAACACTTCAATACAACAAGAAGTACACATTTAAGTCACTGAAGGGAACAATGTGATGTGAACAATGTCATCATACAAACTTATGAACATGTTACCTCTCTATATTGTTTAATTAAAGGAAGTGACAAGAAAACTTTGTGCCCTTAGCATCAATACTTTGTCATTACAATAATATGAGGAACAGAATGGTCTGAAAAAGTCAAATGGGTCAAAGTTGAAAGAGCAGGTCAGGGAATTGCAGTCTCTTTACAATGTCAACTCTGACTTAGACATGACTTATTAACCCACAATTGAAAATGTTGATTACAAACCTATACTAGACTTTCAATGTTAAAACCAATCCAGTCACACTTATCAAATTACTAGGGTAGTAGTTTCGGACCTTATACACTTGGATCATCGTGTTCAGATAACATCATGGTACTTTCCACAATAGTCATTTCAACTTTGCTAATATAATATTCATACCATACTTGATTTGAGGGACATTTTTGGCTGTCCCAAGCTAGCAAATGCTTAAGGAGTATTATTTTGATGGCTGAGTTTAGATTTTGTGGTTCTTTAGGAAAATGTTGCAGACATCATTCAATGTACACAGAACCAAGCAATTTTTGTTATGTTATTAAAGTTAGTGCAAAACTGAAGTCTTTGAAAATTGTGACTTGTAAATAAAGGAGTACTTTTAATTATGTTTAGTTTTGGTATTTCCTTTACTATATTTTTACCTGTACGTACAAACGTGGGCCTTCCTGAACCTCAAACAACGTTTTACTTATCTTATGAACTCAGAGAAGAGTTCATGAAGTTATGTAGTTGTAATTAAATAATTATTGAGCAATTGACTATTGCTCTGCCCATAATTTTGAGGTGCCGTAATCACCTTATCTGCATTTATGATAAGTGTTTTTGGTTTCGACCAGTAACCTTGGAATGAAGTCAATTCTGCATGTTACAGTTTTCTGCTGTATGTTGTAATCTGTATTATATATCAACATTGTGGTAAGACATTTGTGGGTCACTATAATTGAGAAAGTTATTTTGATATTATTGTGATGGTTCGATCATATATTTGTACTAGCTTGATACACTTAATGGGAGATAAACCAAACTTATACAAATTTAAGCCACCTCTCTTTCTTATCTAAAGAGGTATGGTGTTTGAAGTTTCCTTTTACAGACCATAGCTAAATTCAAGGAAAAAGGTAATCACTCTACAATCTCTTAGCACATTCAGTATTTAAAAAAAACATGTTAACATAAAATTACAAAACAAATAACAATAATGCTGTTACTCATCACCATTAGCATGTAGTGGCTGAAGCTGAAATAAATTTTGTACACCACAGTGACTTTATCTGCTACCTATGTTAGACTACTACACCAATAAAAATTTCTTAAAACAGGCCCCTTTGTATACGCACATCAAAGCATCACTATGTAACATTTGGATGATACATAATGTTTCCGATGTTCCTCAACTGCCCCTACAGATTCTACCCAAGCTACGGCCTGCAAGTATCTTTTCTAGATGTGATTCATGTGAGTCCACCCTGCTGGGGCTTCACCCCTGGTTCCCATCAGGGGTCCTAAAGGAAGAACCCGGGACCCCACCCAATAAAGGCTTTGCTCCAAGGCACTCCTTTAGTTTTATCCATGTTCAGTCGTTTGTGTCCCCAACACCCCCCGCCCCCCCCCTTTTCAATTGGGATTGACGCCCCTGGTTTAGATTACAAGATTTTGCTGGATATCTCAACTATTTTAAGATCTCCAGATCCTATGACATGTCTGAATATTATATAGCTTCTCAAAAAGGACAAATTTTAAATATTTAGATACTGCATCTCATGTGAATGTCATAATGTTAACATATTTAGATATTCAAATCTCATAAGTTTCTTGACCTTGTATCTGAATATTGTGCAATATGTTAATGTTAAATACTTAGATCTTGCATCTCAATATATAGCCCTAGAAATAATGTCATCATTAAACTTCTGTCATCAGTGTATCTATAAATCTGGACAGACTAGGCCAATAAGGAGATGTGCAGGAAACATATCAACCATGGAGTGTCATGTGACATGATCCCCTGTAGCACTCAATTCTGTTTAGTATCACTCAACAACAATATAAGTCATCTCATAGCTACCACATAGCTTGTGAAGCTAAGCAAACAATAGAATATAGCTAAATGGTACCTTTTCCCAATGTATACCGCAATTTACAATTCAAAATTTGTTATTTTGAGTATTTTCTTTCGAACAATCAAACTGGAACGCACATAGCTTTTCATAACTGTACACAATGTATAGACATGAGAAGCATATGAGAGGATTAATTATTCCTTAACAAGTCTACTTGCCATATGGTAGTGGTGACCGTGGTAAGCAATCTATAAGACTCTGACAGTAGATGTTCGAATAGTATCCAGGGTCCATGTATTCTGACACAGAGACAGTAAATCTCAACATCATTATCATCCAAACCTAAGCAACTATTCTCAATTTTACCATAGAGGCCTATTATAGTGGCATTCTCTTGTCTGTCAAACATGAACTGACAAAGTGACAAATAATAGCCTATGTTAGTAGCACCTGGGAGCACGTCACATAATACGTTTTCCTACTGTTGAGCAAGACTCCCAGAACATGTAATTCGATGAGTTCTTCATAGTTGGAGTCTATGAAAGCACATATATCAGTCACTTGACCAATTGATGCCTACCCCCACCCCTATACAAAATAAACAGGAAGTTACAGCCAAAGGCTTCATAGCTAAGACTAAATTTACATCTCATAATGTACATCAAAAACGATTACTCCATTGTAATTTTGATATCAAACTATCCATAATTAGATTAACATCTAACATCCGTTTAGCTTATTTAGTCGCCCTAACCACCTCCTCCACAACCATGCTCCATAAATACCGGTGCACAAGGCATCCCTTCAAGTGTTGTTTGCATTCTGCTGTTTTCTTTATACGTAATCCATTCCCAAAATACAAGCCAACTACAGATGTTAAGTAGGCTACTAAGGAACACTTGGAAACTAAGACGGAAATTAATATTCCTTACGATTTCATCATGATTGAATAGTCCACGCAGGGGTTGTTCATTGGTCTTGACCCCTTCTGATATGCATACTTTCATATTCTTTATATTTATCCTCTGAGAAGATTTCGCATTCCTCTTCGCAGACGAATGTTGGTACTTGCATACAAGAATGGGTTTACCATCGAGTTTAACCACATGAAAATATTAGCAATCTCGATTATAGTAAAGTTGACTTCAAAACTAAAAGCTTCAAGGATGGTAACAATAAACCAAGGGAAAAAACATATCTTGTAAACAGACACCAAAATGAATAATTTGTGGATAGCTTTCCGACTTTTCTTCAAATGCTTGATACAATCGTTTTTGCCAAATTTTAGTTTTCGCGGACCGATGTGTTTCGTCGATTCCAAAAAGCCTTGATCCTTGTTGGCAAAAGTGTCCTCTCTTCTTGAAACAAGTTCAGCCTTGTTTTCCGATTTACTTGACCTATCTCCCATCATTTCCTGATGTTGCAGTGAGGTTTCGACCGGATTGTTCGTGGATTCGTCGGTATTGTAAGCTGCAAGTTCCTTTGAGCGTCGGTAAAGATGAACAATAATAGCGATGTTTAAGCCGATCAAAGTAGAACTAAGAACAAAAGGCTCTATAACCGTTCCGTACCTCAAAATAAAGTGCTCGAAAAATTGTGGATGCAAGACACCGCATGCGTTATGGGCTTCATGTTTATGGGCTTCATTAGGTTGTAGCAATAGAAAGAGAAAGTATCCGATGATAACCAGTAAACTGAAAACCCAACTACCCGTCAAAAATTTGAATGCTGTTTGATAAGTTTGGTGTGTTACGTAAGAAAAAGGATCGCGGACCAGTTTGAATCGGTCGTAAGTTATTATAATAATGGAGTGGAAAGAACAAAGCAGTCCAAATAATGTTAACAGCTGCCACCAAACGCAGAATTCATCCCATTGTGGAAATAAAGTGTGAATCGGGAGCACCTTATCGATCAGATAGATAGGCATGACAAATACTCCGACAATTAAATCGGAAACCGATAAATTTAGAATGTATAAATTAGATGGCTTCTCTCTTATCCTTACGTCGTTTATGAAAGCACCAATGACCAGTGAGTTACCAGTTATAGTAATCAGCGTAGCGATGAACAAAATGAAGAAGAGAAACATTGGTAATATCATGAAACCGTCGGTTCCATCTTCTAAATCCCAGTTATAATTCGTCGTGGTGTCATTTGTAAAATTTTGGTAACTATTATCGTTGGAAGAAAATACCGACATTTTGAATGTAACTGGGCCAAAGTCTTGGCATGTATGAACTAGATGACAGCCACCAGAATGTCAGTTTAAAACTCGTAACCTAAAACTGTAGATCAGAAAGTCGCCATCGATCGATTCGCTCACAAGTACAGTAAAACGACCGCGTATTTACAACTTTCAATTTTTATGTTCAAATAATAACCATCGAAGATAACTTCCGCTATTAAACTTCCAGTTCAATCTTCGTTCACATCGGAGACGGGGATCGATAATAACTTCAATCTCGTTTAACAGAAAGCTTTTAAAGCATTTTAATTAGACGATATTCTGAAGATCACCGTGCGTAAATAAAACCAAGCTTTATTGTATTCCGATGTCCTCGAAAATCCCTGCTGTTGTTTACAATGCGCGGGAGTTGTAGTAGTAAATGTATTAAGTGGTTTTAAAGGGTGGCGGTTCAAGTTGGGAGTATGATGTAAACACTCAGACTGCTGTTTTAGTTTAAAAGTTAAAAAAAATCCAAATGAACAATTGCGTCCAACACACGTAACCTTTTATTAAGTTCCCCTCACGAGAAAAAAAAATGGTCAGCTAAAAGAACTGTCATTAATTGATATGGATTGACAATTGTTAATCTTGTGCGTGCCAAGCTTTAAAATATGCCGCCGTTACACGCATTACGTCCAAATCGCGACCTATTCTGACTACAGTTCAACTATAAACGCGAGGTTTTTCAGTTTTTTTTCACAAATGACGAGAGTACTTTAAAGACGGGGTGCGGCCTCATTGAATCTGTCAAAGATGGCACGTCTCCTGACTAATGGTTTCTTCAATTAATCTCATAAAGAGCGACGTATGAAGAAGAAAACAGCTCGATTGCTCTTTCCAGTAGATATAAGTAAACAAATTATTTTGAATAATATTAAATTGGAATCAGCCTGCATACACTGTATGTAAAACGACTCTTTGGAAAAATTTCGATTCTTAGTCATTTCATACAGTTATTACCGATATTGCAATATATCATATTGTGACAGGGAAACAAGCCTAACCGAGCTGTGCAATGTACAGCTCGTGCAGGTTGGCGGGAGTATAAAGTAGAATAGAACGGGGAAAACTGAGGTGCAAAGTAGAGAAGCATTCTCGTCCAGAATGGAAGCGGAAAAACTCAACTAGAACCAGCCAGAAGAAGGGAAAGCTGCCCAGCTCTGGCAAAACCACTCTCCTAGGAATATCGAGCCATGAAAAAGAAAAAATCTCTCCGCGGTGGCTGGGTTGTTCCCCGGAAGTAACTTTTAGGCCTACTACGGAGTTTTACTCACAAGCCCTCTAACTACCGGTTTCCTAAACAATGGGTCACCCTCCCTCTGGTCTGAGTCGCTGGGCGATCCTCCCTCTTTGATTTGAAATTAATTGTAACATAGGTAGTAATCATCAAAAAGTCTGGGAAGTATTGTTAATGAGCACATTCAATAACACGCGCCAACAAAAGATTTAAAAGAAATTCCGATCAGAATGGTTCAGTGAAGAAATAAAATCAGCGCTTAAGAAGCGAGATAATGCAAAGAATACATAACCACAGGTATATCGGTTTTAGAGAAACAAAACTACAGCTCTTGTTCGACATTCTAAAAGGAATAACTTTAGAAATGTTAGTTCTAAGATGCAAGACTATGCCAAAGCTATTTGGCAAACAAGTACTTAATCACAAAAACTAAAGTTATGTTGATTCAAAACTACCAAGCGACATCTGTTTTAATATTCCTGAGGGATCGCAAGTGTTCGTTGAAAGTATCTGAACAGTCTAGACGTCACAAAGGCCCCAAGTATGGACAGAATTAGTTATAATATTCGTAAGATGGGTGCTCCATGTATTGCTCCAAGTCTCCGCATGTAATTAACTTAAGCAGACGTAATAATTTATTCCCATCCAACTGGAAATCAGCCAAATTCAGTGGCGGAGATTTCTTGTCAGAAGTGGGGGGGTTGCAGGCCATTGATGAAATAAAAAGTCATAACTGCTGGCTCACTATCTAAGTGGAGCGCCACCATAAGTTGGCGCGAAGTGCACAAGAATTTTTTGGCAAATATTGCCTCCCAGATTGCAGTAAATGGCACTGCCC
>JAAAKB020283015.1:0-17115 GCA_010014835.2 Apostichopus leukothele
AGGATGGGATTCGAACCCACGCGTGCAGAGCACAATGGATTAGCAGTCCATCGCCTTAACCACTCGGCCACCTCGTCGTGTGTTATTATTTATCATGATAGCGTGATGTAACGAAACTTGTAACATTTTAAATTATGAAAAGTTTTGCACCCCATAAGACAATTAAAACATAAAACAATGACAGTCGACAGGGATGGGATTTCATTTCATTTATTTGTTTTTTTCACATAAATGTTCAAATGTGATTTGCAACCACGGGTGCAGAGCACAACGGATTTAGCAGTACATCAATATTTTATTTGTTATTCTATGGTAAAACGTGTAACGATATCTTGCAACATCTTAAAATAAGAAAAATTTTGCTCTCCATAACGGTACGGTCGCGGCACGATGGATTAGCAGTCCATCGCCCTTTTTCTTCTTTTATTGAAAGGTGAACCCACTGGCTCACCCGTGTTCAATATATTTACAAGAAATGTCTTTTTACATTAAATTAAGAGTATTTACAAAATAAGTTATCTATGACAAAAGTTGACTTTACAAAAGTTGTCCACCGCCTTAACCACTCGGCCAACTCGACTTGCTTATTTATGCAAATATTGTAAATTAAATAGAATATTACATGTTATGAGCATAGTGCAGGTACATGCGGGTATATTAGACATATATGATGCGACATATCGTGGTACACTGAGAACCTGTACTATCACACCCAATGTAACAAAGAAATGACTTATGTGTAACAGAATATCTTCATCCTAAAGCCAATATAACGCTTAGAAATATTTTCTGCAAATAAAAAAAAAGATCCAATTACACTGTTTTAAAACTCTTGAACTCTAAAATCAACTTCTTAGGAGTGAATTTAATAGTCCTATGATGTTGACATGGCAATGTTGGGACCTTCAAAGAGATGGCTAGATCAGAAACCAACTAAATACGATGTGTTACAAGTGAGGTTATTTCGAACTCAATTAACTGCAATGCCGCTCCTCTGTCCGTCCGTTCGGCCGTCCGTCCGTTTGTCCATGCGCTTCTTTCTCCGTTCATTTATGTTTTAAACTGCTTCTGTTCATTTCGATTCAGCCGTTGCACGAGGACTGGGTACGGAAAGTCAAGTTCATCCCAAATTTGAATTCATTTGTATCCTGTGCGACCACTAATGAGACCTCCATCTACATTGGAGATTTGGATCGCAAGAAAACGAATTGCTTCTTTAAAATCAGAAAAGGAATCGTTTGTTTCGACTATGACAAAGAGACAAACGTGATTAGTAAGTAATTACTTTGTAACACTGTTAATGAAATCCTTATTATCTTAACTTCAGTTAGAAGATACTTCAGGGTCTTAATTTAAGTGTTTATTTTCTATTATTATTAATTTTTTTTTTAAGTTCTCATTGTTCTTGGGAAATGGGAGATTGAAACCACTCCACAATCGTTTCATACAGACGCGGTTTGCCACTTTTCATTTTCTCACGACTTTCATCTTTTGTTGATATCCGATTGAATTCTTTTATACCCAAAAAAATAGCATAAGGTAAATTTGGCTAGGATCATTTGCTATCACGGTACGGTGAAGGTCGAAAAGTTAACATGCGTGTGCAACGCATACAAAATATCTACTGATCAGTTGCGTTTAATAATGAAATATTTATATAACCGGGCTTTAGCTTAAGGGATTTTGGGGAGCAAAAAATCTTGCCCCCCCCCCACCCTCCAGAAGGAGAAATATTGAGATGTTCTATTTACATCCAAAACTAACAAAGTTCCTTTTCTGCTATCAAGTTACCGGCGGAATGGATCGTTCAGTACGTATGTGGAACCCTTACGTCACGACAAAAGCTACGGCAGTCATGAAGGGCCACACATCTGCTGTTACACACATCGTTGTGAATGGTCACCATGGGCAGATAATTAGCGTTGGAAAGGATAAGGTAAGAGCCATAGGAACATTATTATGACGATTTATTCTTTAAATAAATGTACCGTATTTAATGTAGGTAATTACGTTAATCTTCTGTGTAATTGAATCTCTACTTCATTGCAAACGCCTATGTTGTACAAGATGCACACCATATATTTTGAATCAAGCGTTTCAGACGAGAGCAATGATGTTATCAACCCTCGATTGAAGCTATTATTTAAAGAATGTGACGTCCAACACGTATGAAATGTTCACATGTATCTTCAATATCTATGTTTTACGTCCTACTTATACAGGGTATCAAAGTTTGGGATATGCGAGATCAAACCTGCCTACAAAACATTAATCCGAGAAGTATCAACATTGGACCACATGGCATCAATACTGTCTGTTTCCACGCTAAGACGGGATCACTTATACTAGGGTCTAATCAGGTAAGCATTGTGACTATAAGATCTTGTCATTATGTCAGTATAACATGCATGCTTCAACTCTTTTAAACTGGGTAACATATAATCCGGGATATAATCAGTTACATACAGACATTAAGACATTTCATCTTTATATCGTATGCTTCCACTCCCCCAAACGGGATCATATATCTCCAGATCTAGTCGTGGATACTATACGACCATATCAATGATAATAATGATATGCTTTCACTCTCTAACGGGAACTAATTGTGTTAAGCACGGACACTATACCTCCCACATGCTATCCATCGATGATGTAATGATCCTGTCCTAAATGGAATCACTGTACTACGGGATCTAGTCATATGACCATGTATATTACAGCGACCATATGCCATATATACATTTACAATGTATGTATCCACTATTAAACATTATTCCGATATCTAACAAGGCAAACGAGGCAGAACGAGCACGTCAGCTGATCCATAATACGGGATTAGGTACATACCTCTGAAAAGTATTACCCAATATTTGATCTCCAGTTTTAGAAGTCTCATATGTTTTTTTGGAATTACTTAATTTTTGTATTTATTTCCTTTTTACCTTGTTTATAGCTTGCTCTTCTCGAGCATAAATGGGAGTCGGAGTCTGAGGATGACGAGGCCGTGTCTCACACTAAGCCAGTGACGTGCGCCCTCTATAACAGTCTCTTTAATCAGGTCGTCAGCAGTTGCCATGAATCTGTGGTCAGTGTCTGGGATCTTGAGACGGGAACGAAAACGATACAATTCTCCAAGGCACATACTTACACTGAGAAAGGGATCGAGAAGAGTGCTGAGATTACCGCTATGACCTTTGACCCTTCGTTAAGAAGACTCATTACTGGGGGTCGTGATGGTACAGTGAAGGTGTGGAACTTCAATAACGGGGCGTGTCTGCGAGAACTAGAGGTCTTTGATTACGTGGAGGTAATACTTGATGAAAAATTACTGTTTTGTGAATTAAAAATATCCTATTTGCAAAATTCTGTCAAGATAGGAAACTGATTTGAGATATTATAAATAAATTGTGAGGGGTTAAAGAAAATTTGGCCGGAACAAGGATTCGAACCTGTGACCTCAGTTGAGAATTTGATAACCTAGAAAAAGTACAAATGTTATGTTCTTCTCTAGGCTGATTGTTTGTCATTTAGGGGCGAAACCACTATTTTTGGTTATAAGGAGTGGTTCCGGGGGAGGGGGATGGGGATAAGATGTTATGTCTACTTGGAAGAAGAGTGTATGGGGAGGGAGATAAATCCTCCCTAAAGTATATGTGGTTGCTCCCATTTTTTAAGTACCGGAGTTTATTAGAAGAATAACGCTTAAGCAGATTTAGTGGCGCTATTCTGGAAAAGAAAACATGCAATATGATGATGTCTGTAGTTTATTTTATTATTGCGTTTTGTTTTGATCTGATGGTTGTACCTGTTGAGCTTCTTCGGGGCATGTGTCACATGCATATGGTTTTCCTTCATATATTGTATAAATTACATAATTTTTATTTTATTCCTTTCATAATATTAATTTTCGTTCTTTGATTTCATAAATTCTATCTTTACTTCTCTCCTCTCATAATTTCTCATTTATTCTGGAGATCATATAATTGTTAAAGTTTGAGAAGGGTTGATGAGGTGGAATGAAAGATTTTCCATATTTTATTTCAGGTCACGGGAATTGTTTGTTCCAAGCTGCGGATAGTGACCACCGGATGGAATAGAAGAATTACTACATACATGTAAGTATATCAAAATTGTAGTCTTTGCTACAGTGTCGTTAGATGCAGAATTTTGCTATAAGGTTACCAAATATCACTATATGGGTTTATATCTCAAACAATACTTTCAGTGGTTCTAATAAGACACCGTAGATCAATAATTCAAATGAAAACTTCTTTGCTTATTAAAAGTTCATTTGAAACCAAGTGTGACGTGAGAAATTCAAATAATAAATTCCCACTCGGGTTCTTTTACCACTTACGTAAAACTGTCAGACTGACGTCATTGTAACCATAGCTATATATACGGCATGGAAATGTCGGCGTATTCATTTATAAAAATGCTGGAGCTGTTAACCATTTTAAGCACAAACACACAAAGTTTAATTATAAACTGTGGTCATGTTGATAACGTAAGGTCCAAGCTCATTCTTGATATAATTATAAACATATATACTCCCTCCCCCGCCATTTTATTTTTACATAAAAAAATTCTAATAATTGAAATGAAAGCGAAAATTTTGTTTTGTCAACTTTCAAACCTCTACAATTTTATTGAAAGTTTGAAAATATACACCATTTCTCCATGGTGTGGGTCGTTGCATTTAAAACCAGATTTTCTTTTACCTACTCATATAGTGATTGGCGCAGGATGTGTTAAGACATTCTTGTAATTTGCTAACTTTGCTTTTCAGCCGTTTTGACCTATGATCCATCTTTATTTGAACCTTTTTAAAATCATTTCATAATTATACAACTCCCAAAGTAGAACTTATTTCACTGCAACCACGCATGTAAGCGCCGATAATAGTGAATAATGATTTTTATTTTCTCTTACAAAAATATTGATCGTGCAAAGTCTATCTTTACATTTAAACTATGTAACTTGGTTGAATTTTAAACAAATTTTTGTTTGTTTTCGTTTCATTTTAGTGATTCTGACGAAGATGAAGATTCCAGACAATGGGCTGTCAAACACAGTGAAGATATCCTCTCCATTGATCACTACGACAGCGTACTGGCCACATCCTCTTACGATGGAGAAATTTGGGTTTGGTCTCTGGAGACCGCTCATCCACTATGCAAACTCTCTGCCAATGAAGGCCTAAAACCTCAGACGGGATCCCACATTGTCAATTTAGATACCGACTTTATTCACAAACCGCCTGCCAAAGTACTCCTCGAACCCACACAAAGCCGGAACGGAGTCGAAAGTAAAGTTAGTAGTAACATTCAGCATCATCAATTATCGGACGAACAGATCAAGAACTCTAATACTTCCAATGAGAAGTTTAGTATCGATCGTAACGGGAATATGAGAAGGAAATCTAACGATGAAAGCCGTTCAAAGTTACCTGCTATTAACCTAGCGAAAAGGCCTAGCCTTGTGGACAATTCTTACGAGGCTAATCAAGATGCTACGGGTTCGAAGACTTTCTTTACCGAGAGTATGACGAACTTTAGAAAAAGGATTGATGTCGAGGAGGAGGAGGAGGCGGAAGAAGAGGAGGAAAATGAGGCGAGAGAGAATGGAGAGCATCAAGAGGCTGATGATCATAATATTGACAGAGAAAGAGAATCACTGTCTAAGTTGGGCTTATTGGAAAATAAACATGAGTCCGCCGTAGATAAGGTATGTACATAATTATGTCAAAATTGTACCAGATTGAAAATCTTTACGTCACTTTCTCTGACATGGTTTGTATTATCAGTTATAAATTGAAAATGCCTGGCTTTCTGCATGTTGATAATATATTAAAAACATATTTTTTATATGTTCGCTTATACCTGCTTTTGCTATGAAACTTGGTCGAATGAAATATGCATAGTTTTCAGTATCGTAATATTTGTAACTAAGGTTTAATTTATACAATACAGTTAGAAAATTTAAAGTGAAGTTTCAATCTATCCAAACGAAGAGTGTATTCCAGCTGAGCATCACGCGCTGTAGCGTCAATGACATAAGGCTGCAGTGGGCGTGCACGTGATTTCAAAGGTTGGCCCAAATTATACTTTCCCCACCTCTCTCTCTCTGAGAAGGTCTTAACCTCTCAATCACTAATTCTGATTTTTCACAAACAGTGTAGAAATTGACTGCAAAGTTCACCAGGATGCATAGAATATGTTCTTCTCTTTCATCAATCAAAAAGTGAAGTTTTGTCTGGACAATCCTCTTAAAAGATAACAAAATTTACCCACAAATATGCTTAAAGTTGAATAATAGTCAGTCAGATTCACTTCAGCAAGCACCTTACAGTAGTTAGCATCTTTTTTTTCAAGCAGTTTTCCACTCTGAGATTTCTTACAAAGTGTAACTTCAACACGCTCTCTACAATACCTATTTGTTTTTTTAATTATTAAGCCCCCCTTCAAGTTCCCTAATTGGAGGAAGTAATTAGATATAATTATTGCAATGTTTCAGTTTAGATGTTGAAGGTGACTCGTTAAAAAGTCAAAACTTTAAAGCATATATGACTTGTCAGTATATTGCTTCAAATTAAGTTCTTTCTAGTTTTATATTCCCAACTTGAAATGCAATTTCCAAACATTCTCACCCCCCCCCCCCCCCTCCATGGCCCCTACCGGATCCCTGCTTTTGCTTTTGCTTTCTTTGTTTATTTGGAGTTTGTCAAAATGATACAGTATGCAGCATGTTTAAAACAGTACAGTCAACCATATACTGTTTATAATAGACTAACAGCTAGCTTGACAAGATGTAATTACCTCTTGACAGATGAACACAACTGGATTAAAGGGTTACTCCAAAGGATGTACATCTTTTTATAACCTATCCGGGTAATACCGTTCTTTGATGGGTACAGAATGTGTAGTATTGTGATGCAGTCACCCACGAAGACACAACGTTCTTCAAGTGAAGATCAATCCACGATCATTTATGCATCTGACACATATTTTGAACCAACGTCATCACAGAAATAAATAATGCGGATCAAAACTTGTCAAAACCCCATTTAAGTTGCTCCAAAGAAACTAGACATTCCAAATGCAGGACGATGAAAACCTTCAGAAATAGCTGCCTTTGTTTTCCACAAAAGAGCAGTCTCGACTCAGGATCTTTAATAATATTACAAAAACATTAGCCAGTGTCACATTATCTGATCAGATTGTAAAATCATTCTGACTGGTAAAATGCTTTTATATGTATAGTACAGATATCTAATATGTTATCAAAAGTATATGTGATCAATGTACTGGTGTACTGGTTGAAATTACATTCATTTTAAGTCTACACAGTACATCAAATTCCATCACCTGTCATAACAAACTATCTGTAGTGAGCAATTCATCTGCAATTATTGACTGAAATTGCTCTTTCCACATCACTGCCGCTTAAAAACGTGGAATATTGCGAACACGGTATTGATCTATTGATTACCAAGTTATGCTAGACTTAAAAATGATCAATGTTTACAGAGAAAGAGAGAGTTCATGATATCGTGTGTGTGTGTGGGTGTGTGTGAGTACGTACTTCACATGACACACTAATTAAAAAACTGCATTTGTGGGAAAAATTTTCAATGGTTGATAGCAATTGACAACCGACCACAGCAAATATCAAGCGCGTGGCCTGAATCGGGCCACAAAATTATTCAGAGCTGATGTACCATAAATTCATAAATTGTGAGCAAAAGCTTCCTTGCCAAATTATTCACAACTTCCTTTATGATCACTGCACCCTTGTTTTGAACACATACAACTCTATTAGACAATGCTGCAGAAGGTTTAATGATCTGCCTGAGCCATCACCTTACACTGATATGAATTTCTTTTTGGCTACACAGTCATTTCAAATTTGCCTTTCTTTTCAAGTTTGTACTACAATTAGATATTGTTGATTACTGTTCTCAGCTAACAAGTTACTAACTTTTGATGATTAAACAGGATACATATCCAGGTTCATTTGCCTACAGACAGTTCAGAACAATTCCCTGGTTTCCCTCCAAGTGCAAGAATTAACACTAGCATGGATCTACATTTTTTCCAAAATTTCAAGGAAAAAGCCAGAAACATAGAAATGGTTATATGGAAAGCATAATTCAGACAGATATGAAACTGGAAGCATCCTTCTTTATAGACAAGACAGCAATGGAAAAAAAAAAAAAAAACGCTTGTCAATGATTTAAAAAAACAGAAGAGTTATAAAAAGGTTGATTACTGCAAGATATTCCAATTGCTGGATTTTTACACAAATTGTACATATAATTTAAACAGACCTCACGTTCCCTTATCATAATTAATAACAAAATCTAATTGTTTAAAGCAGACTGAAGATGGACGCTGTCAAAGATCCCCCAATACAGTTAAACACCACCATCTCTACATAGATGGACTTTCAAAGATCCCATACAATTTAACACCACCATCTCTACATTTTTACCCCATCCTCTGAGTATATGACAGATGCAACCTCAACTGAAGTTGTTGAAAAGAGCAAATCAAGTCAAAAATGGGTCAAAAGGATAAGGGATTACCAAAGATACCATCCTCAACTGGCATTAAGTTTCATCTTCCTCTGAGCCGCCATCTTTGTTTCTGGATCCGTTGTTAAGGAGTTTTATTTCAATCTCCTCCTCGTCCATGTCCATGTCCATTCGGTGATACTTGACTGCCGCTTTCCCTGTCACCTTCAAGACGATATTGGTACTGGCGAATACCACCACCAGGATGAACATGTCCACCACGAGATGCCATGTGAAGGACGCCGTCGTCAGCATCGAGTTCCCCATGCTTTCCTGATCCCATTCTTTGCCACCTGGTGGCAGGTACAACACAAAACCGACCTGCCAGAACCAAGTGCCCTGCCACAGCGTACAGAGGACCCTCATGTGAAAGAATAACTTCTCCTTGGGTTTTAGGACTTCTAAGAAAGCTGAAAATGCGCATGACCAAATGGCGATGACCAGGAGGTTATGGATTAAAATATCCAGGTGCTCCCGGCCATGGGTGTGGTAAAAGAAGAGCAGACCTTCTATGAAATATGCCAGAGCTCCAAGCGGTTTTTCGTAGTATTTGACATCTGGCAACACAGTGCCCCCCACCACTTTGGTGGCTCCGTAGATGCCAAAGTACGTGTACATGGTGACGTGCTGCCATTCCACGGCATTCTTGAATTCCCCGTCAGAACCAAACATTGTCCACTTAGGAGCAGGGTAGCTCATTTCTCCGATCCATCCCAAGACGGCAAAAAATGTGATGACGATGCCCTCCACTGGCAACCTGTGCAGCAGTCGGAGTATCCGACCTTGGGGTTTGACCTTGCCATTGTCGAGAGCGATTTGATTGTAGGCATACTGGATCATCCACCAG
Organism: Apostichopus leukothele; assembly: GCA_010014835.2. Classification (NCBI taxonomy): domain Eukaryota; kingdom Metazoa; phylum Echinodermata; class Holothuroidea; order Aspidochirotida; family Stichopodidae; genus Apostichopus; species Apostichopus leukothele. The sequence goes on from JAAAKB020283015.1 coordinate 9,426, forward strand.
AGGGAGAAGACGATGAAGAAGAATCCTGGTGCAGCGTGGCCAATAAAGGTGCCCATAGTGATTGCAGTCGCCCCGGTGGTGGTGTGCGATCAAGAGTTAAACAGTTCAAAGCTGTAGATATATCAATAAAACAGAAACATTAATTAGAGACATTACTTGTAACACTATATACAGTACACTGATCTTATTAGCCATACATGTACAGTATGAATACGTGTCTTTTGCCAAAGACTCAAAATAAGGCAATTTTCAACAACAACAGAAAATTCTCACGGTCCTCAAAATACTACATAGTTAGTCTTTACTTGTACTATATATGACACAGTTAGCATACATGTGCACACTGATCTCAGCAAGATTCTGAACTTCATGAGGTCTGATAAATATATAGTTTCAGCTTTCGTAATTTACATGTATATACTGTACTGTAGCAGGGCTCAAAATAACCGACGGCACCTACAGCAAAGTGCCGTCGTGCCCTTGCTGTTTGCCGTGGTGCCCCTGAAAAATACACCTCGCCGACGACAAAAGTTTGCCGTCATGCCCTTTACGATTTGCCGTCGGTGCCCTGTGAATTGCGAGTATTACACTAAGTTACACTATAGAGTAACCCCAAAATACTGAGGACATTTTGTTTGATTCATCTTTCGTATAATGCAGTATCTCGATTCCTTTTCTTTTTTTTTCCTTCTTCCTCTTCTTGTTTAAAAACGTCCTCATGAGTTTCGCTTGACACCTGTATAAGTTATACATACATTACAAACATTAATGTCGTTTAGTTCTTCCTTCAATCAAGCTTCTTGGGTGAGTTATTTACAATTGAAACCTTAAATTGTGATGAATGTAAATTACCCCTGACATGGTATTGCCATTTATAGAACAAGTTATTAATGTAATTTCAACATTTTTTTTCACAGTATTACTGAACCAGAAAGTGGAAAAACAGAAGCAATTTTGGAAGCAATTCAAGCAACAGCTGAAGATGTGGGCCTTTCCCTTGAAAGAAGTTGCATTGCCATGGCAGCAGATGGGGCATCAGTCAAATTTTGGATCACACAGTGGTGTGATGATACGAATGCAGAACAAGGTTACATGGATGTTGAAAGTTCACTGTGTTGCACAAAAACTTGAGTTGGCACTGAATAATGCAGTCAAAGGATCTTTATACTACACTCAGGTAATTCAAGAGCATGTGTTGATGTGTGTTTGCCTCAATTGTCATTGCCATAGATTGTGTTTATGAAATGCCAAATATTTATAGAAAGAAACAAAAACTTTTCTAGACTTTTTTTTTGGGGGGGGGGCACAGGAATACAGCTGACCTGCTACATTGATGACCAGTGCCGTTTCCACATTTTGTCTCAGGCTCTCAACTAAATATTTTAAAGACGAGGGCTATCATTAAATATTACCCTTTTTATTCCCACCCAGATTGATGATCTCATGATGAACTTTGAATATATGTACCATCGGCGGTCAGCAAAGAAATGGAATGAACTGAAAGCTATCGCTGAAATACTCGGCGAGGATATATAAGCCAGTTCGAGCCCAAGGCACTTGTTGGATTGACCACAGGAGCAAGGCCCTTAGAACCCTTGACAGAGATTATGTCTGTCAAAGTGTCCCACTTCCAGGACGTTGCCTCTGGAACCAGGACGGATATCACGGCAGGTGATGTGGCCAAGGTGAAGGGTTACCTTAAGAGGATGATATCACATGAGTTTGTTCTCCATCTGGCATTCGACCAGGATTTATCTGATGACTTGGCAGAACTATCCATTTCCCTACAGGCTGACAATTTGGCACTATCTGCATTACGTGCAAATATTGAGGCAACCACTGTTGAGTTACGCAGGAATCTAAACAATCCTGGCCCAAGACTACGGAAAGGTGTCGAAGAAGTTACCAAGGAAAGAAACTGAAAGTTTCGTGGGCATCATCTAACAACAACACCTGAGACACACTTGAATGCTTCAGTATTAAACAGTTCAAGAGAAGTTTTGACTAACATCCTGAAGTACATTGATGCACGCTTTCAGAACTTCACGCAAGACAAAGTCCTTCATGCAGCAGATAGCTTGGACCCTGCAAACATACCAGTGGACACTTCTATCTTACCCTGACTATGGAAATGATCAAGTTTAGGAGGAGTTAGTTGACCATTTTCATGACATTTTGGTTCCAAATGGATGTAACCTGGAGGCCATTTAAATGTGATTGGACAAAAACTAAAGTTTGACTTGGCCAGAAGTCAGAGATAATCAAAGGAGGCTAGGGGTCATTCTTTCAATTCTACATTGTGGGAACAAATACTCAAGCAAAAATCGGAGCATTTTCCCAACAAATAAAACTGTAAATAAAACTTTCGTTCTGAAATAAAAACTAACAACTTGTAGTCTGATCCTTGTATTTGTTTAATTATTCATAATTAAATGGCCTGATTAGACTCTTTTACGGTTCCAAAATGACGTAAGAATTTCGCGACCAATCATCCCATCAATGCCCTCACACAAATTCATTTTTGCCATCATGCCCTTCCTATTTGCCCTCATGCCCTTCACAATTGGAAATTACTGTACCAATGGCATTTTTGCCGTGCCCTTTTTGAAGCTTACTGTATGTCAAGCCCTGCTATAGAAAGTTGGATACTTGGCATTACAGGAGTCACAAAGGTATGAAAAAGTTCTGTACACAATAGAGTTGGGTGTATTTTACAGCGCTATCACAAGGCTAACAGAGTGCATAAATACTATAAACCAAATTCAAGTTGGTTACTCAAGCAGATCCTATGTTCTTAGAAAGTGATGCTATGGTAGATAGATAAGCATAGGTTTATAACACAGGTAACAAAGGAGGAGTGAAGTAAATATAAAGGAGATTAAAATGAAAGATGCAAAGTGGGCAAATTGCTAAGTATGTAAGTGCAAATAAGTACTACAGTAAGCAGTTTTTGTGCGCAGGTACCAAAGTATTTATTTTCTGTTAAGGGAACTTTTGGAGCCTTCACAAGTGCTATCACTAAACTATTCCCTGTAAACCATTACTTTATTACAGGAACTGGAAGCAAAGAATAGTAGCCTATTACTGTACAGACTGCCAACATTAAAATGAGGGTTAAAACTGACATTAGGACTACAGTATGTACAGTATGAGGCTATGAGCCCAAGCTTGATGTACAGTACTGTACTAATTCAATATGTATACAGTTTTGTGTAATTTTGGCTTTCACTCATTCTACTCCTACTCCAGACATAACACTTTAAGTACTGCTGATGGTTTTTATTACTCACAAAAAAAAGTCTTCTACAAGCTAGATTCAAACACTATACATTACTATGTACTATAATTTACTATGTACTACTGTATACTGTACATTTAAAGAAATACAATTCTGGTGGCTGACGTTATTTGCTTCATGAATATGCTGAAAACTTCATGCATCTATATCGGTGGAAACCACACCCTCATAGCATTTTGTTTGGCAAAGATATGATTTTTTTTGGCTTTCACTCTTTCTACTCCAGACATATATAACACTTTCAGTACTGCTGAAATATATGCTGAAACTTCATGCATCTATTGGTGGAAACCACACCCTCATAGCATTTTGTATGGCAAAGATATGATTTTTTTTCTTTAAATTTTGGTGGTATTTTGTCAATCCATCTGGCAACAGCAGAAGAAATGATGTCAACAAACCAGAAACTGTTTTTGTTTTTTTCCTCCATAACATTTTAACTAGATTATTCACAGCTCTAGGAAAAGAATATTTTCAACAAATAAAATTGCATTTTGATGAGCCTTGACAACTATGCAAACGTTACAAATTAATTCAGTTTCAAGGATAAATCAACAGGAAGATTACCTGTAGGAAAGTAGAGTAAAGCCTTTGAAGAAAACATTTGCTATTACAACATCACAGACCACCTACTGTGATCCATTGCAGAGAAGATAATAGCATTATCTGCCACTGGAATATATACATATATATCCTTTTAAGTATCTTTAAATATCAAATGCTTGCAGTTACCGACAGACAATAATGTGCAGAAACACATCCATGGTATGCCATTGCAGTTACAGACAGAGCTTTTGATGTTCATACTTGATGTTAATACTGTGCAGAAACACATCATCCATGGTATGCCATTTAGGAAAGATGTGTAAATCAATGGATGAATGACACACCAATATTCTGACTTTCTTAAAGTGATTCCATGCTTACCAAAAATGGAAAAAACATAAGATAATGTTTGATCTTAAGTTTTCTTGATTTTGTCCACATACCGCTGGTGTTTAATGACGGCAAATGAAAGTGATAGTTGTTAAACACTAATGGAAACGACCTAAAAACGGCAACATTTGAAAGCATTTTTGAAGGAACGGTTCTCATATAAGAGCTTTAGTAGACCACGCCTAGATGTGAGTTTAGTTTAAAGAATATACAACACTTAAAAGGCGATGGTGTCACCGATGCAACAAATGCATACTACTCAAGTTTTGGTTTTAGATTGCAAATGTGAGTTCAAATGTTTCATTGGAAGCCCATCCAATGTGAAGTTAAATTCATAAACTTTTGTGGGCTTCCCCCATATTAGTGGTCATAAAAAATAACTGCCTCATGTCCTGTATTTATTTATTTAACTTCATGGTCACATTGTCAATGCATAGATAAGGTATGTATACTGCATACATATAGTACTGTACTAGTAGTGATACCGACTTTCTTCTCCACGAAATTCTTCCTCTACATTTGGTTTTAACATCGGAAAAGTATTTTCATATCACAGGACGTTGGAAGCGAGATTATTGCTGAAGTGAATATACAATAATGATGGTAAGTCAATGTTCCTTCAATCAGTTTCACTGAACATCAGTTGGAACTTAGGCTAACTGTTAGTAGCCTACAGTAGGTCTTAGTATAATATTAGTAGCCTAGTCAGAGACCTACTGTAGTTCTAATAAGGTTGTAAACGCTATTGGGCCTTGTCAGAGAGAGATTGTGAAGATGATCAATGGTCTGTGATACCATGTGTAGTATTATATATGACCATAAGTTTGGTTTTGTCCATTTATTATTATTGTCACAAGTCTGATAGTTGCATCGACAATCAGCTGTTCTTCGGGAAAGGAGAGCTTCATTGGTACTGAATATGCATAACAGTGAACTCTATCATTGGCTTGTTTAAATCAAGGGGAATGGCGTAACAGAATACATGAATGAGATCTGTCTGCAGCGGATAAATTTTTGGATATTTTTAATTTTTAATTTCTTAAACTCTCTCATTGTTCATGGTTTGTCAGATAAGCAGTTTAAACGAAGTTCCATGTTTTGAAAATGAACAGCTTCATGTATTTACTTTTTTTCCAAATGCACAGAATCACTTTAATAGCTCCCTGGGAAGACACATAAATTACACCCAGGCTTCTGTACTTGTTCAGTATATTATAAGAGCTCTTGAGTTTCTGTTAGTCTCAATTAACCACTACAGGGTATCACTGTAAGTTTAATAAGCTCTGGGATGGAACTGTTTAGAACAACAGTTCCTGTGCAAATTCATTGTTCCTGTCAACGAAAGCAAGACATGGTGTCCATCTACTTATTCATATCAAACATAAAAGATTAATTTGCACACCTACTTACTTACCTACTCCCAAGGGGACTTTGATTAAATTCTCATGAGAGTGCATGGGTCAGTTCACAGTCTAAAATTTGACCATGAGCTGTTATTAGTTTATGAAGACATCTTTCTGTTTTCTCTTTCTATTTTCAGGATACATACTGATAAGGAAAATAAATTGTGAGGGAAACAAGATTGCACTTTGCAGGATGAAAGCATCCCTCACTGATAACGATATTAACGACCTGTCATACATTATAACTGCAGTAGCTTTCAAGACTATCTTAACTACAGGCAAGTTATGCTGCATCTTAAAAGTACTGTAATGGAGAAACATCAACATTTCCAAATTGCCAATGTTGCTTAATTTGGATGTGAATCATACTAGTTAACATGAAAAACAATATTGAGAAGCTAAATGTTTATAATCGAGTGGAATCATTAATTTCCAATTTAACAATGTTCACTCAATTGATGAGAAACTCCTTTTACGAGTAGCTCAATTCTTATTGGTCAATTAAATCTTATTTTCAGGTATACTGGGTACTGCTAGTTGCTGCCACATACACTGTATAAACAGCTTACAAAACCACACAACCCAATTAGCATATATGGTAACTAATTTACACAATTTTTGACAAGTCTACAACTATCCTTTTGAATTAATTTAAAGAGTAAAGACTCCATTAAATTGATCAATCAAAGACTCGTTTCCTGAACTGTGCAACAAATGAAAGTTGAGTGCTGTACTTCATCAATGAAGTCATTCCGAAACATTTTGTGTCCTAGACAGTATTAATCACACATCTAGCTTTCAGTAGTGTTCTTCACTATTTGAAATCAAACTTGCCTAGAGTCATGCTAATCTACTGTATGGACAGTATTGTTAGTCCTGAGTATAAGCCATGTATACATGTATCTAATAACATCAAGAAGTGTTCAAAACCAACTCAACGTGCTGTTTTACATCTTCGAACTATACAGTAGTACTTAACGTAAGGGGAAACTCTGTACTATGGCCTTGATCACATTTTAGTACGTAAGGGATTTCAGGATCTTTTCCTCAGTGGAGGTATATGAAGCTGACCCCCCATACCCCCCCTCCCCACCCGACCCCGATGTGTCCATACTTAAGAATGGGTAGTCTGATCCTGAGAACATCGATGGGTTCACAAAAATTCACACTACGAAGTTCGTGATCGCCCTTGCTGTATCGGTTACCCAAGTTGCATTCTTTAAATGTGAACAAGGCTAGTGTAATTTGATCATTTTCATACAGTATCAATCTACTGTACTATTTGACAGAGGAGCACAGGAGGGGAAGGGGGGCTGGTGGTGATGGTCTGCTTAGGCAACACACAGAAGTTTGATAAAGCAACATACAATGTAAACAGAGGTACATAACTAATGCTATTAACTTCAAAGAGAAGAGTACAGTAACTAGTGCATTTAGGACTGACACACAGTTTACAGATGATTAGGCCTAGATATTAGATAGATCTGCAAAATTAGTTTGCTTGACCAGCCACTTGTCTTTTTACCATAATTTCATTTTAAACCTGAAAGATGGGTTTAGTATCCATAACTTTAAAGTACTAGATACTTGCCAGTGCTATCAAATGAAAGCTGATAAAGGTCACAAGTTATCAAGTGGTCATAAATTATGCAAGACACATCCTTTTACTGCCTAGATTAGTTTATTTTGACAGTAGGAAAATAGACTATATAAAGTTTTCCTATCAGGGGCAGTTGTTTATATACAATTCATAGCCATCACCATATGTTAAATTCCTGGAGCTTGCCCTAGCATCCCCTAAGTTTTAGTGATGATATGCCCCTATATCTTGAGTTCAGATGTTTTTTGTCAAGCAGAATTCACTATCACCCAGTGACTAGATACTGTACATGTATTGTATGCATTGTAACATGCGGTGACAGAAACAGACTCTGTGAGAAGTAATAATGCTACCCCCCACCCCCCCCCCCCCCCCCCCAAACAAACACAAAACGGCCCCACCCCACCCCCCCCCCCCCACCCCCTCTCCTTATCCGGGATCTTCATCCCCGAA
>JAAAKB020283120.1:0-17109 GCA_010014835.2 Apostichopus leukothele
CTCTACAGTATCGATGGAGACATGGCAGCAGCTTTGGTTCCTTAAAGTGATCCAAGCAAATCGGACACTGGAAGAAATTATCTTCCATGTCCCTTAGAGGGGTAGCAGAGGCCATCGTTCTGGTAGACGTGATTTCTGGAGTACAGAGCAAACCAAACGCGGTGGAAAAATATGATTGTAGTGATTATAGTAATTTTTTTCAATTTTGTCAACAAATTTCCTAAATTTCGAATTACTTCCTAATATCAGCATATCATTTTAACACTAGTGACGATATATGCTAGTCTCATGTACAGATTGCACATATCTTTTTCTTACCTATCACTGTTAGTTTTCTATGTTTAAGAGGATTCACTGGTAACGGCCAGTACACTTCATTCGGTAGTAATGTTTCTTTCTGTGCTTGACTAATTCTATATTCCATCTATCTATAACTCACTACCTTTAACTTATGTCATGTAGTCGTTAGACCAAGGGCGTCTTGTCGTAAACAATTCTGTTAACAAATTTCCTAAATTTTGAATTACTTCCATATATCGTTTTAACACTGATGAAAACATACCATAGCCTCATGTACAGATTGCACATATATTATGCCTACCTTTCACTGTTCGTTTTCTATGTATATAAATGATCCACTGTAACGGCCAGTAAACTTCCTTCGGTATAACTTTGCTTTCCCGTGCTTGACAATTTCTATATACAATCTATATATAACTCACTACCATTAACCTATGTCATTAAGTCGTAAGAACATGGGCGTCTTGTCGTAAAAAATTATGTAAACAAATTTCCTAAATGTTTAATTACTTCCAGACATCGTTTTAACACTGATGAAAACATACCATAGCCTCATGTACAGATTGCACATATCTTATGCCTACCTTTCACTGTTCGTTTTCTATGTATATAGATGATCCACTGTAACGGCCAGTAAACTTCCTTCGGTTTGCTTTTCCGTGCTTGACAAATTCTATATTCAATATAAATATAACTCACTACGTTTAACCTATGTCATGTATTCGTAAGACCATGGGCATCATGTCGTTAACGATTCTGTCAACAAATTTCCTAAGAAAACATATCATAGTCTCGTGTACAGTTCGCACATATCTTATGCCTACCTTTTCACTGTTCGTTTTCTATGTACTGGTAGCGGCCAGTAAACTTCCTTCTGTATTACGTTTTTCTTTCCGTGCTTGACAAACTCTATATTCAATATATATATAAATCACTATGTCATGAGTCGTACGACCGTGGGCGTGAAACAGAATTCAAAGTTGAACAAAATTCGCAGACAGCACTATACAAAGTATTCAAAAGTCCATGACGGTCACCATGGTGCTATTCTTTCCGACCTTCGTGTCACATTCTAATTTGCACTCTACCACAATGATGTTTGTTGATATAACAACAAATTCAAAGATCACTTTCAAGTGCAAAAAAATGATAAATTATACCATATATGATTTTAAACGTTGTCTGTGTAGTCATCACGAACAGAAATATGGAACCTTTTGAGTATATCATTACACCAGAAGGTAAATACGTAGGGACAAAAAAGAATTGTTCGCAAAAACAATAAAATGGGGTTCTTGGCTTTGTTAATTACCTTTGAGACCTTTACGTTCATACCAATATCATTACTGAACATTTTTCAAAAGTTCAATTACAGAATTCGGTTTTCTAATAAAGTAGCGATCTTTGCTGTTCTTATATGTATGTACAAAGGCATTACAGTGGGGTTGGTTTATATATAATGCTTCAGTATTTGCGTTTGAGTTTTACACACCATGTCCCGCTTAGGAATGGAACTAAATGCAGATTTTAACCTTTACTAGAGCTATGGAAAGAACGGTACTACGACCACGAGTAACTAGTACGTCTTGAATCCTTCCTTGACAAAAGAGACGTTTAATTTCACAAGACTGTTATGTTGGATTGAATTTAAATAGAATATTTCAGTTTACTTCTACTCTAGTCTGTTGCAATAAAGTATTTTCTGCTGAATTCTTTTTTCGATCTGCTAAAATCTGTCATTTTATATCTTTCGATTTCTTGCACGAATGATCCAACTATTTTCCCAGTAGGCTGTACAAAGAGATATGAACTTCAACCTGGGTCATACTTCTATATGCATATTAAACTGAATTCATGACGAATGTTTCCTTAACTTTTCTCATCTTCTTGGACTATTTTCGTAGTTTTCTTTTTCTCTTTATAATAATCTAATGAGGAGTCTAACTACTAGCTATATGTATTACCCGATTGATACTTTGATACCACCCCAAACTAGTGTGACTGTGCTTGAGTACAGAGATCCCGTTATATTTTCATCCCTTTTGCTCACACTGGCACATGGGTTAACGGAAAAAAAGAAATGACGAAATAATGTATGGATGCACGACTCGGTAGTTTGGAACCCGGACTATCGATAAACAGGGAAATGGTCCAAAAACGTATGGTCACAATAAAAGAAAAAACAACAACAACAGCCAGGAAGGTCTCACTACACTCCATTACAAGTAGGAATCATTTGGCAGGCATGGACAAATACAACTGGTAACTACGAACATTTTTAACATGTGTTTATAAAAAGCTAATGGGGCCTACAAGTTGTTTTCAATAACGCATAAGTACGTGGTTTATCGTTGTTTAATAAAGTTTCATTTTGTCTCTGATTAAACTGATTGCGCTACATGCTAACATTGTTTTGTTGATATCGAAATTTCAATGTAGTACTCCTAGCGCTAAAGCTGTTGCTAGATCACATATAAATAGACAGTGCAAACGAAAAGTATTCACAAGCATTAATCATTTATAATGTTACTTTTAACAAATTTTCCTTGAATCACGATTACAGTTAAAATATGATTAATAATAAAACCACCGTGTAATCAGCCCTCGACAGATGTAGACGTTAACATATTAAATAAAAGTCATTCACTACAGGTCATGCTTACATAACTACAAGATATTGATTTGATGTGATTTGAAAAACTGTATTTTAACCATCGTCGCTTAACATAGTAAGTATGTATAGTTATAGGTAAGTTTGAGACAAAGTGTACCTTTTAAGCAGCTTCAAACTAAAGAAATGATGAATGAAAAAGAAAAACAATGGGTTGAGGGGAATCCACAGAAGCTATAACTATGTAAGGTCCTGATACAAAAGACAAAGCACAAAGGAAAACAGAAAAAAGAAACATTAATAATAAACAAGCACTTAGTTGACATGGTGTTGCAGTAAAATATTCGTGAAATAAAAGAATGATGTCGAAGACAATTAGTATAAACTTGCTTTTGCGATAACAAAATTAAAAAACAACTGTTAAGTGTATTATTAGTACTGAGTAATAATGCTACTGTCACAATCATGAATACTAGTGCAATTATCATGGCTGTTTGACGTACATTAGGCTACACTCATATAATGTATCACTTAATTGTCTACTACTCCAGGCTGGGGCAACGGAAGACATGGTAATCACGATACGATATAGGCAATTAACATTCGTTAAACAGATCTATAACGACAACCAATCTAATTCCCAGTTTTACAGTTTTCAGTTTTTATTTTCACAACTGTTCAAGGCATGTTTGGCAGCTCATGCTTAAATTATACTAGAAAATCCAAAAGAAAGCACTCCTCACGTTTCGGAACAAAATTAACAACTGATTAACAACTGATGATAGATGTTTACATTGTTTTGTTTACAGTTTACAGGGGAAAGAAAAAGATTTTGGGCTGTTTTGTATAGCATTATCGAAGACAAATATCCTTAAAACTGAATTCAATCTGTAATAAATAGGAACCCAATTAATGCAAACCTGTCCGTGTCTGTCCTCAAATATATGTTTCAATAAGTGTTTCAGGGCTTCTTAAAATTACAACTTCATTGGCAGGAAACAATTTGGAATGTAGTGTGCCCTTGATTTTTCCCTGAGGTTATAAATGACTCATGATAACTTAACTATTTCCGATGTACTTCATAAATACAAACAGTTCAACCGTGGTAACCGCAGCAAGAATAAATGAAGGTTAAACGTATAAACTTGTATCACCTTCGTTGACTACTTGAATAAAATAACGGTATTGTAATACCATGCTGTATGTATACAGCCTTCCCGACTTAAAGTTAGTTTCCTTATCAACGTCTCATATGGCTATACAACGAGCATTACAATATATGGGAAGGCGTGACTGACCGACCTACGAACTCTCAAGAATACACAGTCAGCTTATAGCGCTGTTGATGTAACCAAAGTTCCTGCATAACAATGGCTACAAAGGACTTGCTTTATCTTGCGAACGTTTATTAAAGGTGTCTGTCTATTGACAACAAGTGCGAACAGGAAATAGTTTGTGTGTTCACGTTCCGATTAAAACTGATATTTTCCTGGTAGAGTTCGATGAAACACCTCAAATGCTATAGACAATAGGTCGTTTTAGTTGTTCTCATATTCTGGTTGGTAATGTTAACGAATATAATGAATGACGCACTGTAAACATACAACAGAAACGAAGTCATGTGACGATATTGTTGTAACTAGTTTTCTTGTCATACTGCTAAACTACTACTATAACTATTCCCACTACTACCACTACTACTACTACTACTTCTACAACTACTACTATCACCAATACTACTAGCCTACTACTACTACACTACTACTGCTACTACTACTGCTACTACTACTACCACTAATACTACCACTACTTATACTTATACTACTATAACCACTACTACTATTACTAGTACTGCTACTACAACTCCTACTCCTGCTACTACTACAACTACCAATACTATTAATACTACAACTACTACTACTACCACTGATACTGATACTACTACTACTACGGCTACTAATAATAATCCCAATACTACTGCTACTACGTAAAGCATTCAGATGTAAATCATAACAATATGGGAAATCCGGAGAATAACATTATATTGGTTGACTAGAAAAAGGAAGATATATCCAATTTATTCAATATGACCTTAGTCATGTCAAGACGACTTATTTATTGTCTTGAATTCTGAAAGTGTAGACTAGAAAAGGGTAGATATATCCAATTTATTCAATATGACCGTAGTCATGTCAAGACGACTTATTTATTGTCTGTGATTCACGGTAGTGCAATAGCGAAATGTTTTCCGAAACGCGGTATGTGTGTTTGAAGGATGCTAAAGTGTTCCTAAATCGAGTGCTGCAATCACTCCGTTCATAGTGAATCGTTCTATCTGCCGGCGCTCTTTCTGAGGTTGTCCGACTACACTTGCTTGATTTATGAGTAATGAACCCGTTTCGCGAAATTTCATACAAAGTAAGGCCTACGTACAATGTTTACATGATTGTTTAAAAACTTATTTTGTTCCATCGACTAAAAATGACGCGATTCTACATTTGACTTTCTAAGTGTCGATGTTAACTTGCTCAGATTCTATCAAGCGTGCCGAGTGTACGTTGCAAATTGTTTTATCGTTGTACGAATTCCGCGCATTTTGCACTACTAGACAGTTACCACGAAGTTCATTGACCATGTATTTGAACTTGGGAAACCCCAAACACGCCCGCCAGACGTGTCTTAGGACCATCTCACTTGTATTTTGTATTGCCACGTGATATGTAAGCAGTTGATCAGATACACAAACAAATGCACTGGCAGATTTTATTTGTACATTTGTTGTCGTATGTGGTCATTGTAGGATGTTGACCCGTGTAAAGATAGGACTCGTGTAGTTTAAAGCATTAGCCTATTGCTGGTATTACGCATATGACTCCGTCATCGGTCATGGTAGACTATACTTTCAACTTTGAACACAATGAGGGTACGTTTAGTTTATTCAGCCATGTGACCATTATAAAAAGATATCGGATTAACTTGATGCGCGAGATCTCGTATGAAACGAGTTGGATATTGTCAAGTACTGATAAGCTAGACTACTACGGTACAACTGTATAATATACATTGATCAAAATAGACGAATTTCATCGTCTTGAGCAGGTGGTACATTTCTATACAATATCATTTAATAGAGTAGGTGCACGCACCGTGTTTCGGCTCCTCAAAATGATAATCAAAAAAGGAACAATCCTTGTTAATCGATCGATTGCTTCATTCAGTTTTCAGTGATGAACTCACTCATTAACATAACTTCACGGTATAATCGAACAGATATATTGCTTGACCAATAGCAATATTGTTATATATAGATGTATTGAGTCAAATAATTCGTGAAATCTAATTGGTCTTTGACAGTCCACGTGATGTGGAAGCAAACACAAACAAAGATCCGCATATATTGGAGATACACAACCAAATATCGTTTTCCGTGGGAACACGTGAGGAGAATATGGATTTCTATGACATGTTGGCGTGAAGCGATAAGGAAGGAACGTTTTAATTTACACAGTGTTTCAGCCTCTATATCATATTTACGTCAGATAATACAATTACCAATTATGTTATTTTCACGTTATGCAGTAATTTGTAACTCTTAATTCCACCAGAACATGTGGTCAAGTTAGTCCATCTGTCCTAACCTAATTCTGAATAATATCGAAAGCGATATTAACTGGACAAATATGGGTAAGTGTTTAACAAAGTGACGTTCCTTTACGGAAAATGAAAAATACACTGAAATTATGCACCACTTTATTTTCCGTGCCATAAGGTATTTTATTCGCTTCATTCCTAGATGACATGTACTGGTCTTTATGTCAGTAACTCTGAGATTCTTTTACTGCACAACAATACAATTCACTTAACTCAGATGCCCTCTGTATTGATTCAGACATCACATTTTACGTCGTTGTTACTTCATTTTACGTGGCTACTAATACAACTTTCCCGGGTGTTGTGTTTCTGTTAGTAGTTTTGCCTATTCGTCTACTTGTAATGTGGTCGTACAACCAAGTTACCATCTTCTTGTCGTGTTGTGAGTTACAAGCTTCTATACAGCAAAATGCTACAGTGCACTCAACCGAGATATCACAAGGAAAAATATCACAAAATGTACCAAATTGAAACTAAAAAATAAAATAACTAATAATAGAACATGAGTATATTTTGATTTTTTTTATTGACTTTTGATATTATTTTAGGTTGTCTATTTTTCTTTTAATTATGCTGATGATACAGATACCTGCTTATCATATGTCACCTGATTGTCAAGGGGTTGGAATGTGCAGTCGGATGAGGGCATACACCCCCTCCTCAGGTTATGATGGTTACATCTATCACTTACCTGTCATCCGGCCACTTTTCCCCACACACCCAACAAGTTCCATGTTATGATACTTCCAGTAAGAGGCCCAATTCTACTGGTATATTATTCACAGAGGAAAAATTTACTCAAATTAAGAACTACTAGTACCAGTAATAAAAGCAATATCAAATGGGCCAAGAAAAACTACAAGCTATCCCAACGCCACCCCCTTTTCCCATGTCAAGAAAAAGTAGGGTGAATTTGTGCAAAGGAACTAAAATTACTATCCCAGGATATCTTCCACAGTGTATCGATCCCCTCCCCCCCCCCCGGTCCTCCAGCGGACCCCATATGTCCAGTGAAGACACCTGAAGAAGACAATCAATGACATTGTGCTTTTAACACACCTTCTCTTCACAAATGTACATTTTAATCAATTATTATGCATGTAGCTATATGGATACTACTTGGCAGTAGGAATATCAATCTTATGATTAAAATAACGTCGTGTGAGTTTACTTTACCATAATGTCATAATTTCAATCTTTAGTCTATTTCACCCAAACATATTACCAAAATTATGACAAAAATCAAATCAAATGAAACAAAAAGTATTAAACATGATATTATGCAATGCATTCAAATGAAAAAAAAAGTGTTAAACAGTTAAACAACAGTTTCTACGTTAGTTGAAAGGCTTCAAGTTGGTAGAAGTCAGGAAAGTACAAAGTTGTCAAAGATTAGACAATTGATCCAGGTATATTTACGGGAATAATATGTACACAAACAAATGCAAAATAGTGACCAATCGTTTTTTTTTTGGAGGGGGGGTCGGTATTGGTTGTTCATCCAATCCGCAAGATTCCCACGTCAACCCCCGCACCTTCTTCCTGTATGTACCTATTTATATTTCTGAATTACTGAGAAAATGCTGCAGACAAGCTTATTATCCATATCTCTTGATACCAGCAACCGCTGGTTATTTTTCTTTGTACTGCGCAAAGATACAATTCTGCATAATCTGAGCTTTATGCTTTTACTAGTCATTAAGAAAGAATGATGATATTTTATCTGATTTTTAGAAAATTGGAAATGATAAAGTAAGGAGCAGAGAAATGAAAGTTAAAAATAAAATATGTGGTCCTCAATTATGCCTTCTGTAAATACTTTTAGTTAGACGATAACTATATTGACATTACTCTTTTCATCGCCATGAAATCATTCTACTACAAATAATATCTAGAGTGTCTGGAGCGGTATCCGTATGATGAGCGGTTATGCTAACAATAGCTTAAAACACGTTTTATGCTATCAGATGAACTCATGCTACAATTGATTTGACTGTCAAGATTTCACGAATGCAGTTGATCGACTTCTTAGTGCAACTTCTGAAGGGGGGGGGGGTCTGCTACCTTTTTGACCGTTACAGAAGGTGAGGTGCGCCACTAATTCTTGCAGATAAATGCATGGAAGGCAGCCGACTCCCATAAAAACTGCCAGCGTGTCTTAAAACACTGTAACTGTCAATTATCATATATGTTTACTTACATTTTGTTGATATTTTGTGAATCAAAAACTCAATCCATTCCTCATATTTGGAAGAAATCCTGTATTATTCCGGTACCCCAACAATCAGGCATAACTAGCATGAACGATCTTTGTCCAGCTGCCCTCGCTTCTGTCGTAATGAATCATGCGAACGATTTATTTTACACTACTTTAAGAAGCTAGCTGCTAATCTTATGGATGATCTCCACTTTGCCTATAGAAAAGATCGTAATACTGAAAATGATATCCTGTTCACACTGGACTAACTGTATTCTCATCTTGAAGACTCCAGATCTGGTTCTGTCTCAGCCAGCATTATGTACTTTTTGTATGTCTCATTTGCATGCAATGCTATACAACCTCATATTTTAGTAGATCTGCTACTGGTAATTAAAACGCTGGTACGTTGGGTCTTAGATTATATTACCAACAGTTCACAATTTGTCCGTATTGGTATTCTGTCAAATCTGATGTTATTAATTGTGGTACTGGAGCATCCCAGGGTACCTTGCTTGAACCTTACCTCTTTACGTTGTACACTTCTAACATACGTTATACAGACACTTATTGTACGCTTATTAACGTTGGTGATGACACTGCTCTAATTGGTTTGATTAGCAATGATGATGATGATAGTAGCTACATTAAGCAAATTACTGATTTGGTTGTTCACTGTGATTGAAATGACTTTGAGTTAAATGTCAATAAGACAACGGAATTGATTGTTGACTTCCGGAAGGTAAATATGAACCAGTTGTTTTTAAAGGATAAGGTAGAGTATAGAGTTAGTGAGTAAAAATGCCTGGGACTATGTTTGATGACCATTTCAGGTGGGATGTACACTTCGAGTATATAGCTAAACGTCTGAAACCCCGTATGTATTGTTTTAACAAAAATCATGACTTACTGTAAAACATCATGGGACATCGCGGCAATACAAATAAGACATCTAAGAGAGACCTTACATTTTTTTGCATTATATTATCAAGCGGGCTGGACGGGAAATGATCGCCTACGATGGACCAAGTCTTTGAAAGTCGGGTTCGTGGGCAAACTTAGTTCTGTGTTAAAGGATGTTAGCCACCCCCTAATATTAAAAGATGAGTAATTCTATCATTACACTCGGTGGTACAATGCGACCACTGAGTGCACACACCATTCGCCGGCTACCCTTCGTCCTTTCTGAAGCGTTAGTACTTTTAGCTTGTTTTTTAAATCGTTAATCATTCTTCTTGTCATTTTCATTGCCTTGTTTGGGTTTTTTGCAACTTGACAATGTCTGGTCTGTTCTGTATTGCCTGCGTACATGCTTTTTTGTTTGTTAGATCGTCTTTTAAATTTTTTAGTGCTTTTATGTCTTGTTCATCTTATTATCGCTCTTGTTTTACCTTCTTTTACCTTGTTTTATCTGCAGGCATGTAATTACACTTGTTTGATACATACCGTAAGTGTACAGCTTTATAGACTCATTTGTTGCTATTACAAGTTTATCAGTACCATCAACTTCTAATATGGTTATACAACGAGCTTCACCGTCTACCTCTCTTTTTGTTAGTAACCTTCTGTCATTCTGACTATACTGTACCAGGATACATCTCTGCTTACCTGAGAAGTATGTCGACCATAACATGTAGATGAAATCGTTCTTATCTGTGCACACACTGGTAGGTATCCAGTCACCTCCACCTAGAAATGCTTTCATTAATTCATATATCAGCTTACCCTTCATGGTGACTGCATATACTCTTTTACCTATGCTATCACATACCAGGAGACTACCTCTATGTACAGTGATATCGTAAGAATATTTGATTACATCTGGTAATGTGATGGTGTGACTATAACTTAACTGATCATCAAATACATACATATATCTGCTGTCAGTACCAACAATGATGTGACTGTTGAGAGGATCGAAAGCAACACAGCTCACATATCGATCGTGGGGCCAGTTACTAATGACGTCACTGATGTTTCTCTTGCTAAGTACACCACCATGCACATCATAAATACTGACTTCATCACGCAAGCAAGCTGTTGCAACTTTGAGGTTTGATAAAGAACAACAGTAACGTAATGCGAAGGACCTGGACCTCTCATTCTGGATCTGATCTTTTCGTACAACTTTACCTTCCTTGTTGATCACAGTGATATGTGTGTACCCTTCTGATTCATCACCAGTGATGACAATGTGGCCTTCCCCGCTGCTTGCAATACCATTGATCCACCTACGTTTACCTTTGATTCCCAAAACATCAATAACAGACTCTTCATGTTCAGTTTCCATGACGTCATCAAAGGTAAATTTAGTTATGTCGCTAATTGGAAAACCATATAAAGATGTAAAGTCTGGAAATTCTTTTTTCATTTCTTCTATCAGAGGTTCACATGCTGCTCTAATATCAGGAATACACTGAACGTCTGACCAATCGTCATTAGAAGCAAGAACAGACGAACTCGTTATTGTGAAGTTCTCATATCGATTAATAATCTGGTCACAACTTTCCGAGATTTCTTTAAGTTCATCTTCATTTCGTTTTGCAAGTACTTCTTTCGTTGTTGTCAAGTTCTTTAAATTAAGATCTAGGCTTTCAACTTTTTTTGACAGTTGTTCCTCAATTCTATTGCAATATTCTTTAAACTCTTTACATTTATCATCATATTTCCTTTTAGTTGTTTTCCTGATGTTGTCATATTTCTCTCTTAATTGGTTCAATTCTTTTTCAAAATTAGAACTCGTTTGATTGTCTTCATCTTTTCTTAGGTTTTCTATGTCCAATATCCCTCGTTCTCTCACATTAGTACATTTGGCAAGTTTATCTTTAATCTTGTTTGCCTGCTCTTTGTGCTGTTTTTTGAAACTTTCTGTCACATTGACAACAAATTCCTTTAATTTTATAGTTGCGTCTTTAACTTTCTTTGGTAAGTCGTAAAGTTTAACTTTGTGTATATTTAGTTCCGCTAGTTTCGGTTCGAGCAATTTTCTTTCACTCTTTGCTAGTTCTGTTACGTCGTGTAGGTCATGACCTTTGTGTTTATTGTATGTACATATCACACAAACCGGTAGATTTCCGCAAGTACTGCAACATAATTTGGCATTCTCTTTCACATGTACATCGCACATAGGATCTTCCGTAAGTGCTGCTAACTTATCCAGTGTTAGTTTCTTTGTTTCAATATCGTCCAATTTCAGAGAGTGTGGTTGAT
Organism: Apostichopus leukothele; assembly: GCA_010014835.2. NCBI lineage: Eukaryota > Metazoa > Echinodermata > Holothuroidea > Aspidochirotida > Stichopodidae > Apostichopus > Apostichopus leukothele. The sequence goes on from JAAAKB020283120.1 coordinate 11,970, forward strand.
GATCTGTAAGCATTTTACTTTTGACGTGGACCTCGTAACATTCATCACATAGAAACTCTCTGCACTTAAAGCAGTATGCTGAAACTACCGTATTCTTTGAACAGCTGATGCATTTCTTTAAATCTTTATTTCCAAAACATTTTTGCAATGTTATGAATTCAAGCATACTCTTCATATGAAAATCAGTCTTGAAATCGTCTACCCCATTTTCCGGTACGACGTTATCCTGTTTACACATTGGACATTTAACTGACCCGTCTTGGCTGGCTCCAATGACTGCTTTCAAGCAATCTGTACAGTATCGATGAAGACATGGTAACTGTTTCGGTTCTTTAAGTTGATCCAAGCAAACAGGACACAGGAAGAAGTCGTCTGGCAAGTCTTTTAGTGATGTTAGCGAAGCCATCGTTGTGGTAGACATGATTTCTGCAATATACAAGGATATAACGGATCAAACTAACCGTTATGCCATTAACTTCTTTAGTAATACTCAAATGTGTTTAACAAAATAAAAAAAGTTAGCAAGTTCTAAACTTGTCTGATATTTGATCACGCTGGCGCGCACTACCTTGCATCGTCAGTCGCGGGAAATACTTCAGTCGTATATTTTTATGTTTTGCATTCACAAGTGAACGAACATGAAAAATCCTCAGAATGCACACACCCCACACCCAACTCCCCCCACTACACACCAATATCCTTTCAATCTCACCTATAGATCCCTTCATAAGAAACGTTTCAATGAACCCAGGGCAAACGACTCTCTTCTAAATTTCTTTATCAGCTTTGTCACTGCCATAAAAATTCAGGCCCACTACCTAAATAAGCGAAGGGGAAAGTTTGCATTATTGTATATGAGAGCAACCCCCACTCCCCACCCCTAAATATACCTCAGAATGAACCAGTTTACGTACAAACGATTAGAGTTCTTCTTAAGAGGGAGGACTCTCAAATCCACGTACATACGTCAGTTTCATGAGTGTTCCTTCTCCTTTATAAAATCCTGCATTCGACTATGGTCCTTCCATAAAATTTCAGTGCCCGACCTAACCTGTGTGGACACCATCACCCCTATCTCCCCTCTCCCACCACCTGTAAAATCATTGGTACATCACTGTTTGCGCAAGGTATAGGCCGCTTCAAATTTCTTCACTTTTTGAAATACTAAGAGAACATTTGAACTTAACAATAATAATGACGAACGGATCTAAACTGTCACACACTGTACCGCATCATCTCTTCGCCTCTTGGTTTTAAGAGCTTTACCAACTTACTTGCACCCCATCACCCCCCCCCCCCCCACTCACACACAGGTGTGTTTTACATTTAGACTGAGGGCCTCATTCTTTTGATCCATTATTCAAATCTACGTACCCTAACCTTTACAACGCCCCAGAACAAACGATTTCTTCCGAGGAACTGGGGATTCTTTTGAAATGATGTCTGAGGACTTTTAGTTCAGAATAATAAACATGTGCAACCACACACATATACCCACCCAGTCCACGAAACACGCATACCAACAGAACATCATACATGTGTACAAGCTTTGAGATGGTCACATTTATTCATGAAATGGACATAATATCATCAGTAAATGCTAGTATGTTCTATTGAAGTTTTCTATGAAAATTTTTTAGCATTTCATCGTTGGAGTCATTTAAGATCGGAAACAAATTATCAAGGGACCATATTTACTTCTGGACCAACAACCTTGATTATATTTCCATTTAACATACTTCCCAGACATATAATTCTTTACCGATGCCGAAGGTACACTGGCATAGATGAGTATTCATAACAAGCTGATGTTATGGTTTAGGTGTAAAGGACAGTGTAGTGAATGATACGACAATAGCAAAGCATCCAATATGATAATAATTAGTTGACGTTTATAAGGTCTGTACTGTGAAGCTATGCAATTACTTTTATATCATAGAAAGTAGAAATGATGTAAATATAATCAGATTATTTGTATCAATAACTTTACCTACACGTGGAGAACACACGGCCCCCAGTAATTTCGTTGTCTTTTCAGTATTGTTCTAGGCTATATAATTATGTCTCTTACTACTTTCTACAAACTTAAACTTTTAAAGATAAAACCCTTTTGCATTCATAATTGTTTTCTCCTTTCAGTAATTTGGGTCGTTTCCGCACGTTTCTCGCACGCTTGATCTATGGGTTCATTTCCATACTAATCTCAAGTTCTTTAAGTATACTTGAATTTCTTTATGTACGAGAGCTGTACTTTACAGTATAGACTGCTAATCAACGATGGTAAATTGTCACATGAGATCAAAGATCGATTTTTTTAACATTGGAATGTGAAACAATCTGAAATGTGAATTGTAATGCCTCTACGCTATAGTATATACAGATGCGCAAGTTAACGCGAATCTGAAACTCTGCTAGTATCCCACCTAACAAGAGGGTAGTCCCACTCGACCTTGAAACAGGCTCCCAACACACCTTTCACATTTTATGTACAGATGGGCACATTCAAGACAGTTGTTTTTATGGTAAACTGAAGTCTTCTGCATAACAGTAGAACCCAGTTGGGTAGAAAGTGTACGAAGGTGTACGTAAATGTACACTACGGCTATCGGGAGACTCCCGCAGGTTAAATTGCCAATGTAAGAGACTATAGCTTGGTAACCAGTAGACTGAATGTTTACTTACCTTCTATCGGTAAAGATCCCCACAAAGTAGTTCACTCTTTTACTGGTTTATTCTATAAAGCGTTTTCACCAGTTTTTCCTAGTTAATCGAAATTCACTTCAAATTTCTAGTGTGGCTCTGTATACTATGTGTATATGAATCAAGCATTTCAATATACCATTCTATGGTGTTGTACAGCAAAGTAATGATACGTTATGTTTGAACGAAGATTGTGTGCATACACGAGGGAACACCTTGTCACGGTCATCGATTCCATTGTGCGAAATCGTTGATAATCCTGATAACATTTGTTCCTGTTCAGTTTTTGATGTGAAGCCCCCACACTCAGAAAGAGGAACTGACATTTGTAAGTTATCTGCCTCATTTTTCATCTTTAAACAAATTACCATGAACCGCCGGTAATTACTTTAGGTTACAAGAAATACATAATAAATACATAAAAAGAAAACAACCTGTGCGCCCCATTAAGTCTATAGTGACGTGATTTCGCGGAGAATCTCCCGATATTATGATATTCTGGTCTCTGTGTGATTCACTTAAAGTATATTATATTCCATGAAATTTAACTTGATTTTAGTTAAAGTATCTTTGTCAAAAGTTGATATTTTAAATCAAACTGTTTCATATATTTCTTTTAATGATTTGGTGAAACATATAATAGAGGATCATATGATTAGCATCATGTTGATTCGATTGTGTATTCGACTCCTTCTTTTTTATATGTAGTTTGTACCAAAAGAGAACTTGAGGCAAACATGTGTAGTATAACAGAAATCACACTGATGAAGTTTCCATATTTCCATATATCGATAATACGAATATTAAGGTAGATTTCAAACCAAATATACTGCAGTAGCTGATATATGGTTAGCACCGCATCCCTTTTGGTAAATTGGAACCCTATCTAAATCATAGTTCGTTTTAACAATAACATGGGCAGGAAAAGGCTTCAATTCACTTAACATATTTTCGTCTTACATCAAAGGTGACGTTACCCTTGATCTATCATGTTTATTAAATTGTTTATATTGTCTTGCATGAAACAAGTTCTTTATTTTCTTAGCGAATGTTCAACTATTTTGTCAATAACGCAAATGTAAGGTTTTCTTTAACAAAAATGTGTATCCATTTTGATTTCCAAGATCATAGGCTTGCTTTAAAAATAGTCCATAGTCTATTATCCATACTGTTGTCACCCTATGAGCGTTTGCGCTTTGCCAACTTGTTGTTGGACAGAGCAACTAATTCAAAATATAACATCTTCATCACACTTCAATGGGTATTGTCCTATTTTGTTACGGTAACTATGATTCCTTTGAAGTGAATTCTATATTTAAACTTAACATAAATATTAAACTTACAAATAGATATTTTCAATATTAGGCTACACATTTATATGGCCCGAATAGTGTATGTGGATTGTCAGACAATTTCATTTTCACATTTATAGTTAACAAACTTCACGGCTCTACGTATACGTATAGGGCCTATATGTGTTCTTTAGAATGCCATTTTTCTTCTTTATTACGTTTCAGAATAACCAAAAAGTAGTTTATTCTCAGAGTAAATTGCTATAGCTACCTGTATGATTGTTCTGAAGTTAAACTGCTCATGTACAATATAACATTGGAAACGCTGGTGTAAGGTTGCTAGTTACAACTGGAAAGTACCCTATATGGGTCAGTTCGGCCAGTATGTAGTTCCCGCAATGGAAGCAATCTAACCTTACATTTTACAGATGGGTGTGTTTACCGACTGGTAAAAAATCCCATAAAGCCAAATCAGGTATGAATTTGAGTGGTTCAAGTCGTATACGTTATATAAAACGGAAAACCTCTGCAGCAGACTGAAATAATCTACAGTAACTAGTCAAAATGCATTGGAGTGAAAATTGGTAAAATCCATCGAACTATTAAGCGATGGATTTTAGCTCAAGCTATCGAGCTAAAGTCGTTTGCTGTAACAAACGTAAGTAGGCCTAATCTGCAGCAGGAATAATCTACAGTATAGCTAGTGTAAATTCGTTGAATACAAAATTAGTACTTCAGAGACTGTTTTTAGGCACGCTAACTACAAGAATTTTCAATACAGATTTTGAAGCCAAGGATTTACCTGGATTTCACTTTTGTCAGGTTTGTCAAGTCCTGTAAAATAGCAGCAAGTACTGGTTAATTCGCTCCATTATTCTGTAGGTTACTTGCCTCTCAGTGTACAAGCGCTATATATGTGTAACACGTACACCAAAATGCACCGTTACACACAGCGACGTAGCCAGGAATTTGAAAGTGGGGGGGGGAGCACTTTTTGCGATTGATATGGATTTTCAAAGTTGTAGGCACGACTATCGGAGCGCCACCATCGGTTGGCGCGGAGCGTACAATAAAATTTTTGGTTTTACAAACCCCTCAGATGGCCGGAAACGGCCCTTCCCGAGTGTTCATTCTGGTTCCCTGGCCTC
>JAAAKB020283227.1:0-17104 GCA_010014835.2 Apostichopus leukothele
ATCATACATACATACATTTACTAGTACCCATGCCACGAAAGTGTCCATTAGCTATAGGTTGCATCCAAAAACCCGCCGTTTGTACTGACTGGCAGGTTTTTCCAGTTGGTTAGCTGAGTGATTAGTCCCATCTTTTTGCACCATGGTTGAGCTGCCTATTCGTCTACTATGCAACTCATCACACAGCTAGTAGCCAAATCACTATCAGATTAAGGCAGACATGACAAGGTGTGAACAAATCAACTCTTCCAAACTAACCAGTCTGTTTGCAGAAGATATAGATATAGATAAAGTAAGTTGAGGTCAAGAGAGCTGAAAAATGCAACCTATGGTTAATGGACTAATACTCATCATGAGAATTTGATTGTTATCTGTGGAGGTCAAAGGCCAATTGTGATCAAACTTGAAAATCTTGCATGCAGTGTTACATAGTCAATGCTGCCATAGAGAGGAATCACTAACCAGTTGTTGGTGTTCTGGTTTGGTACTCTACTGCAGCTCAGTGCCTGGTTACATATGGAACATAGTTGCTTAGCCCAAACTCTTACAAAATGGTGTATTGAATTATAGGTTTGACATAAACTTGCCAGGTGACAAGATGACCATTAGGGTTGTATACAAGGTTACAGGGTAAGAAACAATTTGTTATCCTGTAGACTATATATGGTTGTCTAATGTGAGTTTTGTAATCTTGCATGATTGCACAATTAACTCTAATTTCAGAGAGAGCAGGTTGCATATAATTCTTTGTATTTTGCCCATAGGTTGATTCAGATCTGGACGTAGAAGCACTGGTTGAGACCAATGATGTTGTTCCACACTTAGCGTACTATGTAAGTTTCCACGTTTCCATGTTTTCATATCTGTACTATTGTAACATATATAGCAATATCTATGTAAATACAGTAAGCACTGTAATAACCATTAAAAGTGAAGTAATAAAGGTAGCCATGTGTTATCTTGCTGATGAAATTACATGCAAGACACCTTTAATGTCCCACTGAAAGCAACATATGAGAGTTATTAGCAGAGTACATCTTTAGAGTATAAGAAAAGTGTATATAAAATCATTACAAAAAAAATAAAGTCAAAGCATATACCCTCTTGAGATGTTAAGTATAATATTTGATTATTTATTTTGAAAAGTGGATTTTGCTGTGATATTCCATGGAAATAATAAATTACAATAACAACTATACATTCCCTTTTAGCTGTTGCTTCATTCTGGTCATATGTGTTTTACTTTAGTACTTCAAAAGACAAAAAAAACGAAGGGTTATGATCTTAACATTGTATTTATAGATGGACAGTGTTATGTGTTGTGTTCGTTAACGACATGCAACATATAGTGCAATCTCTTCTGCAAACTTTAATCATTCATGTACTTTTAGTGTATAAACTTTGACAGTTTTTTTATTTGATCCATTTTAATTAGAAATAAACAGAATCTATTTAGTGTGATATTGTCTGTGTTTTGTTAAGACCAGGCATTTAAATATGTTTTTTCATTATGAACAGCTTGTATGAATTGCTTTAGTTTATGTCAAATGTAATTTGAAGCTATATACACTAACAAAACATATTCATGTTTAAATTAAAGTTTTCTCTAATTGTAACCATGTAGAGTAATAGTTATGTACTTAATCTTAAGTAGAGGTCAATAGTTAAAGTTTGAAACTAACACTTGTAAACAAGCTAAATAATAAATGCCAGTTCTGGTGAATCTTATGGTTGATGGAGGTCAAAGGTCATTTGATGTTCATAAATGCTAAAGTTGGTAAATTGTATTATCATACTTTCAGTTGGAAAAGTGTTCAGTCAAATCAGATTTGGCAGGTAACTAGTGAAAGAACATACCACAGAGAAGTTCTAATAATTATTGCAAATAGTAAAATGCTAAAGGAAAGCTGTTGTGTCAGTAAGTTGTTCAAATATTTAAGAATTTTAATGAAATAAAGCCATGTAGCCTTGATTCATCCATTGATAGCAACTGGTAAATGTAATCCATCCAGCTCTGTTTAAATTAATAAAGAAATAAATATAGCATGGCTGTGCATAGTCTTGGCCAAGTCGTTTGTAATACTCTTTTTCTCGCATGCAAACTGTACATGCCTCAGAGTCCGTTTCAGCCTACCACGAATTTGCTCGCCCACCGTATTTTACATGTTGAGGATCTGTCCCACACAATCGTCTTGGACATTTCTCAAAAGAGGGGTGTTCACTTAAATGCAAACCACAAATTCTCTATTCATATTATTGTTACGAAATTACTTGTCATGTGAGATCATGTTTCTTCCACATCAATTAACGACCGTCTCGCAGTGTACAAACCAATCTAATTAAGGCCAAGAGATTGATCAGGCAGGGCGTGAATAAACATTTTGGGGAAAGTGGGACCAATTGGCAAACCTTATTGGCTCCTTCGCTTTAACATAGCAAATCTGCCAAAATCAAAGGAAAACATAAGATAGCTTGGGAGAAATGTGCAAGATCCTAGTGTTAAATTAAAGCGTTGCCACGGGCGTTCTCTGTGCAGTACAGCAAATAGATATGGTAAAATAGCTTTTTGAAAAGGAAGGTACACTAGATTGTATACTAAGGTCTTTACAAGACTAGGCTGTGCATTATCTATGATTCTTGATAACACAGGAAGGCATTTCATGCTTGACATAAGGAAATTTTGGCATAAGAATATATTGTGAAATGCTTATTAGTGATTTACTTGGTTGATGGTTCAAGAAATGGGTATTACAAGTTCCTCTACAATGGTTTTAGCTATTTAATTCACTCCTGGTTAAGTAATTTCTTTGGACAAATTAGTGATGTCAATCAGGTATTAACTGAGTGAAATATTTTTGGCAAGAAATCACATTGCCCCTGGGTTGTCTGGTTGAGTATATAGAGTGTGATTAGTATGTTGAACATAAGACACAATCTGCACGAACAACATCCAACCTACCAAGTTCATAAACTTGAGGATGAGGTGTACGTAGTGTGTTGAGCAAAGTGTCAGACTGAAGTTAATTAAAGGTTTTCTATTATTATTTTAATGGTCCTTTAAATTGTCATTATCCTCTACTGCATGGCTTATAGACCTCCTACCTAAACATATAAGAGATTTAATAAATAATAAAATAGTACTTTTGATCCCATGACAGGTGCTGACAAAAGGCCGTATTGTCCACGCGGGTCTAGTGAACAGTCGCATTGATAACTTACAGGGATTTAGAATACCTGTATCATATGACATGGTACCCTCTGCCCGTATTGTTGCCTATTATATCAACCAACATGGGCATGTTATAGCTGATTCTCTGTGGATTGAGATTCAAAAAGTCTGTGAGAATCAGGTGAGTACCCTCTTGTAAATTTTTAGCTCCATTGCTGCAGCCAATGAATTTGATGCCATAGCAGAGCTATTGACATACAAACACACATATAAAAACCACCACCATTACATCATCACCATGGATCACGTACTAAGATTAGTGTTAAGGCAAAGAACAGTTAGTGAAGTTGATTGAATATATAATCTATAACACACACAAAACACATGGCATGGTGAGCAGGCCTTGACAAATACAGTCGCCAACTTGAATTTTAGCTTCGGCGAACAGAAAATGCACTACGCTCAACATTTTGGCGAGTGACTCGTGGGCTAGTCAAACCCCAATATTAGCAAGGCTATCGGTACAAAAAATTTCACAGAATGATGAAAGCAGTACCTTGGCGAACTTGAAGCATGTTAAGGTGTAAAACTTTATCTGCAAATGTATTATGTACAGGAAGGTCTCATGTATGGAGATTTTTCACAAACTTCACTGAGCATTTATAAACATATACAGTGAAAACAATTCTAATATAACAATTTATTACAGGGTACGTTTTGAGCTTACAAAGAACATAATGTGTTTTAAAGGCATTCATAAATATGTTGTGTTTATATGTTAATTTCTCTACCAATTAAAAAAGTTGATTGAACATCGATATCACAACGGCTTGTTTATGCGCAGGCAACCCCTACACAGTAGAGTATAGTACTAGCAATCCATTAGACTACTAACAGTAAACATGTGGAAATCCCCATCTGAAATTTAGATGAACATTAAGTTACTATAATCAAAAACTTTAACAAGTTGTAAACCATTTATTCCGAGTTTCGTGATATTAAATTTAAATATTAAATTAAGTTAATGACACAAGACCCCTTTAGAGTTGATCTGAAGAAAACAATCCAAGATACACGATTATCTGTCATTTTGGTAGAACATTTTAGACGACAAAGCATGGAACAACAGTAGGATAAAATAAATTGCTTTAATTTAGGCAGTATAATGGAGTAAAAGTGATATTTTTCGCACACCAATCTGCAGCTAAAAGACAAGATGAATAATTGGGAAAATGTACGAAGTTGCGCTATTGGAGTAGCCGTTCAAATTAGCATTGAGGTACTGTATAGGCTTAGAAATCGCGCACACGTAACTACTGTATAGTATATGCTTGTACTAGAGGAGCCCTAATGTAACAGAAGCCAAGCTAACTTTGTAGGTATTGTTGCAGATGTTTTATTTTAATTGTTTGAGACACGACAGTAGGCCTAGCTGCCAATTTATGATTCTGCGACATTGTTTACTTTGTTCATCACTTACTTTTGGTGGAAAAAGTTTAAATTTCATACTGCACAGAAACATAATTTTCCAATGTGCAGTAAAGTCATACTGCACAGAAACATAATTTTCCAATGTGCAGTAAAGTAGCACCATGTATTGCCTAAGTGCCTAACCTTTGTTTACAGAAAGGAATGATGTTGTAGATCTGTACTATGTAGACTTGAACAGCGAACATAGTGGCGAGTGAATTTTGCATTTTGGCAACTAGATGTTAGTCACGGTCGCCAAATGGCGAGTACTTTTAGAAATATTTGTCAAGGCCTGCTTTCAAGGTTTTTGGACCATCATAGATTGTACAAAACACTTTGCAAAAGTCAATTTAGGATACAACATATTTGATGTACAGTATACTAGTGGATTCGGTGTGGAAGACCAAAGGGCGTGCTTTATGCTTGTGTGTGTGCTTGCATGTATGTGTGTATATTGCATGTTGGGTTTTTTGAACTGCATACTTGATATGTGGAGATCTGTCTTTGAGAGTACAATAACCCTATTGTTTTTTGGAAGTTCATAGTTGAACATGTAAAGTCTGAAATCCTTGTAAACACCACAACCACAAACTTCAAACTTGGATAAAAATAATATTTAATCTGTGTATCCTAGCCTTAAGTACAAGAAACCCTAACTAGTACGAGAGCATATTGCTTTTTGTAGGGTCAAAAGGTATTTGGGTTTACCAGAGGTCAGAATCTAAATTCTCTATAAACAAAGTAACTGGAATCAAAAGTGGAATGAAATTCATACTTAGTAATAGATTCTCATTTGTGAGTGACAAAATGTATTTTTGGTGTGAGACTATTTGAGGTCAATGATAAATCCAAAGTAAAACTTTAATGAACTTCATACTTGGTGTATGGATCAACCTTGCTGAGTACAACTATACTGCGTACAAGAGTACTACTGTTGTCTGCAGAGGTCAAAGGGCATTTGAGGTCAACAGAGGTAAAAGTCTGTAAACCTTGAACTCCACAAGCAAATCTTTAATGAATTTTATAATTAATATTTGGATCCACCTTCAACTTTTCTGTGGAGTTCTGAGGTCAACAGAGGTGACAGTCTGAAAACCATTGAAACAGGATAACTCAAAGAAATATGCTTGGATGAACTTCATACATTCAATCTAAACCCAACTCAGCATATAATATAGGAGCATACATAAGCCTAATTTTACTCCGTATATAGGCTATGCAGGCCTTCAGTCACATCTATATATGTTAAGACTGTAAACAAAATGGTGCACATTTATGTAAAAGTAAACGAACATACAGTAGTTGATCAAAACTATCTTGGGCTGGAATTGTAAAAAAAATTACACTTAATCACATCAAGATAGAAGGGAATATCACCAAATAATGAAATTACAGAAGAATACATATTAATTTTATCCTTTTTTTTCTAGAACTATAAATAAAAATGTAACATCAAATGGTGAACGTGGCTAGTGCTTTTTATGAATTTCCAAACCAGGTTGTAACGGCTTGGACCATGTAGTCGTTGTTTGGTCGTGTTCCCGGTACCTGTTCCCATCACTAGTCAACACAGGTCAAAATCTGAAAACCTTGAAATCACAATATCTCCCATAGAAAAGCTTGTATAAACTTTATACATATGATGTGGATACACCTCATTAAACACAAGAGTGGTAATGTTTTCTGCAGAAAACCTGGTCAACATGATAACTAAATGAGTACAAGTACCTCATTGAAATTGGTGGAGGTCAAATGTCTCTGCAGTCACTATCGGTCATAGTCTGAAATACCTTGTTAACATGAAAACTCAAAAATGTATGTACTTGTTGAACTTCATTCTTAGTATGTTGATCCAACATAGTGAGTACAAGAACCTTATTGATATTGGTAGAGTCCAATGATCATTTGAAGTCAACAGAGATTAGAAGTGAAAAATAAAAAAGTGCTTCTTGGTTGCAGTTCATACGTGGTATGTAGCTCCCCCTTGGTGAGTGCATCTAGATGCTATCAAAACTGGTGGATGTCAAACCTGGTTTGAGGTTGGCAAAGCTCAAAATCTGAAAACATTTCAAACCTGATACTGATAACCCTTAAAGTAAGGGTTGGATGAACGTCGTACTAAGTACATATGATCCACATTATTGAGTACAAGAACCCTATTCTTTTCTGTGAGGGTCAAAGGACATTTGAGAACTGAACAGGCCAAAGGCTTGGAACTTTTTAAGCATGCACCTTAAACTCAATGGGAGCATCTTTGTTGAAGTTTATTCTACGTTAATATGCAGGTCTGAAAACCATGTAGACATAAACCGCAAAAGAAAAGCTTTGGTAATGAACTTCTTACTTGATAGGTAGGTCCACTTTTGTGCAAATATCTTGTTGATCAGTAAATAGTCAACACATTAGAATGTTTTTTCTAGTGTTTTTAATGTCCTCATACAAAGTGTGGCAAGGAATCACTAAGTCAACTGACTAAAGTAATCAACTTCAGCTAGTAGAAAGTACTATAAGTTTTTCATGAGGTCAGTGAAATGAATAGATTTCTTTTGTGTCCAAGTTTCTGTAGGAATTTGAACGGTAGTGTTTGCTGTGATATGTCTTGGTTCCCAATATCAGTACATCATTCTCTCACTGTGCAGTAAAGATACCACATAAATGTATCAAGGGTTAGTTTAACTTTATGATTGGTAAAGAGTTGGCAGAAATCAAAGTGGACACATTGTGGCACAATTCATCTCACAAACCCAAGGTGCTAATTTAACCTTCATCAAATTTGCTAGTGGCCTTTCTTACTTCATAGGTCTTGTCGTTTAAGCCAAAAAAAATAGTTGAATCAATGTTCTTTTCTACAACCCATAAGAGTTGGTGTTCTATTTGAAAATAAAAATTACATCAGTTAATCGAGATGCTCTTGTAAGCATTGAATTATTTCTTATCTCAAATATATGCAATCATTACCATATTAAGCAAAAAGTACAAATTAGTTTAATCTGACTGCTGACATGATAATTAGGGTACTTTCAATTGAATTTAATAACAGCAGAGAAATAGCATTCTCCATATATTTACCAACACAGAACTGTTGGTGTCCCTCCATTACCCTCTAAAATGACCCTCCATTACTGTAAGAAATAAGTCTGGATGTAAAATTGGAAATTTATTCCTTAATTACCTCATTTTTGATTATTTAAATAAATCTGTCTGCCAAAACTTCAATGAATTGTATGCAAGTTATTTCTTCACAACTATGATATAGTGAAATTAGTGAGTCACGAAACTATTTGCCAATTCAGGTGTTTTAATTTTGTGTCCTATGGGGTACCATCGTGTTTGCATTAAAATAGCTTAGTCATAACAACAGTTAGCTGAAATAAAAGTAATACTCTGAAATAGCTATATATTTGGCTAAATAACCAAACAGTGAATGCCATAAAATTGTCATGGGCTAATGAACTAGGATGCAAGATAATGGGTAGATTCAGATGTTCCTCCAGTACCACTTGAACTGCCCTTAATTCTCTGTTATGGTGAACAGGCAAAAAGGGATGGTTTCCTTTCATGATGCTTGAAATACATTATACTCATACTCAGTATGTAGATCTACCTAAGTGATTAAAAACACTTACTGTTATCTACAATGATCAAAGGTCATTTGAGGTCAACAGAGGTGGAAGTCTCAAAATCTTGTGAAATTGATAACTTGTACAGCAGTATTTGGATGAATTCCACACTTGGTATGAAGATCTACCTTATGAGTGTCAGTGAAAGGTTACCAGAGGTCAAAGTCAAAATATTTGTAGGTACTGTACAATAACTTCAACAGTAAAGCCTTGATGAAATTCATACTTGGTATGTTGATCCACCTTAATGAATGCAAGGAACTGTTAGTTTTGGTGGCTGTGAAAGGTCACTTGTGTTCACCAGAGGTCAAAGTCTGGAAACCTTGTAAACATAATTTATTCCTAAATTTAAGAGTGTAGCTTCACCTTACTGAGTACCTGACCTCTTATTAGTGGAGATCAAAGGTTGTTGGGGTCAGATATTGAAATTCTTGTGTGTCATTTTACAATAAATATTCCCCTATGATACATGGCAAGGAATCACTTTGACTGCTGGCTTTATAGTTTACTTATTTTGTTCGGATAAATAAAATGAAAGTGTGTCTTTTCCTCTGAAGGTGTCTGTTAGTGTGATGGAAAGGCGATCACAAGACGTATTTCGACCAGATGAGACAATTGAGCTAATAGTTGATGCATTACCCTCTACGACAGTTGGCCTTTTGGCAGTGGATAAAGCAGTGCTTCTCTTGAGAGACTACCATAGACTCACCAAGGATAAGGTAACAACTGGTGCAGGTCTTTGCATGCATTTCCTATCTAGTTTAGAATTGTATTTGCAATGAGTTTGTTCCAATCTACCATACCTGATCAGTAAAGGTACGGTGAGGTATCTAGACACATACCTTACCTTAAAATACATGAAGTGAGAAGGAGTAAAGAGCGGTCATATGGTTGTAGCCATATAGTATCTTTTATTTTGAGTGGGACCAGTATCCAGATATATGTGAATATTCTATAATGCAGTCAGAATTGTTCAGGTCAAACTCATCTCAAAGTACACAATTTCAAAACTACACTTGTGTTCCGTCGAGGTTGACATGACCGTCCGGACGGGACATTTTCAGACGTTTCCGGACACTTTAGGACACTTTAGGACGTTTTCTGACACCTCCGGACGCTCGGACGTTTTTGTACATTTTACTCCAACAATATCCACTTTTAATCCGGACAGAACATGCGGTGTACTGCCTACTTTTTCACACCAGATTAAATCGATCTTCTCAGTTTGTTACAATAGAAGTTACAATGGTGATATGTCCGATTCTGTCCGATAATCCGGACGTTTTTAGCCTGACTCAAAGTAACAAAACAGTAAGGATTACAGAGGCAAGAACCCTTTCATTTCAGAAAAGCGTCATGTGTCCGATAATCCGGACGCTTAAAGCTAAACTATGTTTCTATTCAAAAGCGATTTTAGAGGCAGTTCTCATACCAGCTCGCAAAACGTCTGAATCCGTCCGATAATCCGGACGGAATAAACTATCAGTACAGGGTAGTATTTCTGCTACGAACAAAATCAAAGGTGATACAAGTTTGAACATAAAATTGCTGCGAAGAAATATATTGAAATAACTTCGTGTTTTGACGAAAGCGTGCAATTTACAACAACTATTTACTACAACTATGCTGGTGCTGAGTGGCTTCCGTTCAACAAAAATATCGTTTTACCTAGGCTCCAAACGTCGGCCAAAACATTTTCAAAACAACGGTACACATGAAGTAATCCAATAAATCCCACTGAAAACGAATATAAATACACTACAGCATCGTTACTTAAATGATTTACCACTGCCGATACAACCGAAAATGTTTAACGTTTAAGATGCAACACGGAGATCCAGATGGAACCTGTGATTTTTTTAACATAACTTCAATGTTTTAACATGTCACTCCCGTAGCTTCTTAAAAGTTTCAAAACTTTTTATTGATAACGCCGAACGTACCGCCATTACCAGACACACAAGGCGCCACGAAATGTAACACTGTTCAAAATGTCGGAAACATCAGAGAGTACAAGTAATACGCAGATGTTACGAAAGTTTTACCCTACGTTAAAGTGTATTTTTTCTCACAGTTCAATCGTCCGGTTATTTTCCTTTATTTTTCCGTTAATGGTTATCAAAGTTTTTTGTTGTTTTTTTGACAATAAGGAAATGTTATTCGCAAAATTTAAACATTTTGAGAAACAAACCCCAGGAGCATAAAATCTCGCTGTTCGCGGGCCGCGCACATACTTGTACTTCCAGGGTAAAGCTCGTTGCTGCAAAGGTTGAGCTCACACGCGCTAAGCAAGGTACCTGGGAGACTGCTTGGGTCACCCCTCCTGTGGCCTCCTCTCTTACGAAACGATTAACATAGTGTTGCAAGTTTTCCTGGCAGTTTGCCAAGTTTGTAACAATGCCTTGTTAGGTCAGAATGGAATGCAAATTAACAGGTGTCAGGCTTGTGAGCAGAAACCAGTACATGACCTAGATTTCCAGGGTAGTCAATTCAGCGCGCACCTGCAGTTGGGATATTTGGTGATCACGTTTTTGTACGCATGACATGGGAAAACGAAAACCTCAAATGAAACTTAATGTTGGAATACGTGGATTTTACTCTTCTGATGTTCGTTTACAAGTGGTTATTATAATGTCAAGTTGAATGGAGCTGGTAAGCATCTTAGCGCCAATTTATACAGTATTGTGCTCGAACACTTTTGTCATGGCCAATCAGTCTGTGGATCCTAAATGTTTTTTATTTGGCAAACGGACATTCAAGAAAAGAAGTCATGCAATTGGAATTTTTTTTCCTACATTCTAAGAAGTATAAGTTGTTTTTACGTAACACCTCTTTTTTGTTCAAAGTTTTGTTTTATAGCATAGGCCTACTGTACTCAAATCAACTGAGGGAGAACAGAATGTTCAATGAAGGAAAATGTCAATAATACATATTTTCATATGAAAAGTCCGCCGTTTTGCTGCAACCGCTCTGCCTCTTTCAATACATATTTTCTAATTACACACTTCTTGCGACAAAGAATTACCATACGTTTCTTAATTGTAGATAATATTCCACTCTGAATGTTTATGACAAGATCGAGTTTATCATCGATTGTGAACTTTCAGCATATCGATAAAGTTCCCGATTATTCGCATTGCTTAATTTTCGCGATGAATTGATTTTATCACCTTATATTGCAGCTTCAATTTCGTTAAACTGTATCCTAGTAACCTTTAAAATCTCAATTTATAGGCACAGAGCTTCGTCCGTGTCTCATGTCAAAATGGAAGAGACGGTACTGTACCATCTCGCGGGGGAATCGAACTTTGAACTTAGCATGTTTCTAATAATATTTATCTTGTAAACGAAAGTGCTGTATGTATTAAGCGATATTATATTGTCGTATCCATCTGACAGGGGAAAAATGTGCCTTGCTAGCTGTAAGCCTCAAAATAGTAAATGATAGTGAGTAAATATTTCTGCACAGAGTTTTGTCAGTGAACTTGTAATCCTTACAGACTATTGTTATCACGCTGAGGAATCGTCGCGGCCGTGTGACCGCAAATGCTCTAGATAAACACTCCACTCTTTTGTTACTTTTGGGCTAGTAAACTTTACATCGGACGTTTTCGGACACTTTTGGCTTTGAATACTGGGTATGACGGTTTTTTTTCTAACCGGACGCTTGGACGGAACCAGACAGTTCCGGACACTTTCAGACGTTTTCGGACGTTTTCGGACGTTTTGAAATCGGACGACTAGGTCAACCTCGACGGAACACCACTGTAAATGCCAAGTTTGGTCATATAATTTGTAATTTTGAATAAATATGAAAGCCTTGTGATGTTAAAATATCTTTTTAGAAGTATTTTACTATTCACATACCAGCACAAGTTGATTGTGAATGGTGCCATAATATTATCAAGATAATTTGCTAGATATAGTTGTACTATAATATCTAAACTGCCCAGCTACATGTATGGTACAGCTAAAGTGTTGCGTCCTAATGCAAATTCCACATGTTAGATATCCACATGTAGGTTTACTGCTCTTAAGCAAAGATCATACCACTGTTGGGTGTTGTGTTATTTGCATGGCACTTAAAAAAAAAAAAAAATTTTTGATGGCGATATATTAGAATTTATAAACAATGGATATAACTTTAGCGAGAAGAACTGCAAATTGAATTAAACAAGTATTACGGACGATGAATAGATATTAAAGATAAATAACGTACAAGCCAATACAGATCATCCAGAGATTACCCACAGTGCAACATTTAGTTTGGCTATATCATTCTTATATTTAACACACAATTTAATATTGCACGTCAAGAGCTCTTCTACGTGAGAGCTATTTATTGCTGTTTGTGAAGTGGGTGAATAATGAACAGAGGAGTGAGATAAACGGCAATCATGAAAGATTGATCACCTATGAACTCATCATTATCAATATATATATATGTATATATAACAGTAAATATCAAACAAGAAATAATACTAACAAAACTTAGACAAGAATAAACAATATTAACATGTGATACATATATAACCCTTTATATATTAACAGACCAAGTCACATGCCTTTGGTTCATGCTGACTTACTCTTTTCAACATAGCTTCTCTCTAATTTGTCAAACTTGGTTGTGGTAACCATGTGTCAGACATTTCTTCAAATAAATAGCATGCAAAAATCCTTTATGTAAATACTTCAAGAGCAAATCTTGATGAATATGTAGATTTTTTTTTTTTTTTTAAAGTTAGCTACAACCTTACCCTTAGTTCTACCCATTTGTCCAACATTCTGTCTTCGTTGAATTCACAGAGGAGACCTGACTTTGTGACTGCGTAGACCCTGTCGCTGTTGAAACCAATTCCAAATGTGACGCTGCAAAAGAGGTTGTTCTTCTGCTCTCCGAGGATACTGTTACGTCCATGTAATGGGAGGGTTTGCCTCGTCTGATTCAGAAAGAGAATGTATATATTATTTCTTTGGTCGAGGTAGTTAAACTCATCACAAAAATCAGAGATGATATAAAGCATTATAACAGAAGCGTTCCACATGTGGAATAGTCTCAAAAACTAGAAATAAGTTGCACACAGCATGACCTCTGTCTTCTCATAGAGGACTAACCTTTCACGGCAAATCTATGCAGTTCTTATAAAACATTCAGCACTTTAGCAATAATATTGTGACTTATGAAAGGAAGAAAAAATTGTTTTCATTATTTGGTTCATTAAAATTTACTGTCATTCTCTTTATTACTTAGTTGCATGTGGATGGAGTGTTATATGTGTGCACTTAAAGATTTTGAAATAGCAAATTTAAGTCATCATCAAACGAATACCACTAATAATTTCAAATTTGTAACACGTTATCTATGCTACATTTATGAAACATGGTTACATTGTGATATTAAGAAATTCAAATAGCAGAGGTGGAGCCATCACAATGTGTTACAAGATGATGGGGGGTATCCAAACTACCAATTAATAGGGAATAACACATGACCACATACATCCATCAACAGATGGATAACTGCTTGCTCAAACTGCCAAATAACATTTGTCCCCCCCCCCCCGCATGGAGGAGGATGGTTGAATAGATAAACAAAGAACGTGGTAAGGAAATCATAGCGCCAAAAACAAAATCAAAATCGCTATATGCGGTATATCTTATGCATCATTACACACTCAAAAGTAATTTGAAACCACAACAGGTTCTTAACAATGTCTGTATGTCAGTCATTGCTTTGGACTTTCTTGATAATTTGCTCATTCTTCATGTCAGAATAACAAACTTGAGGAATGAATTTCACCTGATGATGACCATTGGAAAGAGATGCTTTAAGCTGCCATTGTGGTACTTGCTAGACCACATGACATAATCCATGGCCAGAATTGAGGGATTTGGGGACATCTGGTATAAGTCATTAGATCGTAAGTTACACTCACTCATCACAAACATTACGAATCTTTACTTAAAACTGACTTAGGATATCGCTTCTTTGACAACACCGCATAAATAAATACTTGCCTGGACTTGCACAAATACCTCTCAAGAACCACCACTTATAACTTTGTCAACAATGTTGAACTTTGATCTACAGATCAACAATAGAAAAGGAATTCAGAGCAGACAGTATTAATATTTGACAAAGTCAATGACATTGCAAAGCTAGGTACAGTCTGAATACAAAGGATAACCACAACAACAACAACAACAAACACATATGAGACAAACATGACAGTTATATACCTTACTCTTCCCAGCAAAATACCAAAATCTAACGCTTCTGTTGCCGACCGTGACAAACGTATTTCCGTCTTCAGAGAATGCAATGTCGGTAACCTGCAAGAAACAAGAAATGACATTTCAGACAACTACACTACATTACTGTACATGTGCTTGGCTGACTCAAAACAAAAACAGGAAGCTCACAGAAAGCTGATCTTTCCATTTTTGTCCTGACAACATTTATAAGCTGATCATCCTGCTAGACAATTATCAAATTTCTGAGTGCTTCTTAAGCCTGCCCACACTGTACAACTGATCCCCGAATGGTCTCAACTGGACATTAATAGTGCAGACCGTAGTCCTACGATTGACCCCACGCACACTGATCAGCGCACACTACGACCGGCTACTGTTAATGACCGGAGCTTGCATAGGTCACATACAAATATCTGAAAGCTTACTGGTTTGGATATTAACAAGTGACAAGCTTACCTGTCTCCCCACAACTAAAATCTAAATTCCTAGGTCACAGTTCCGTACGAATAATGTTGAGAAAAATCAGGATGACAAAACGTCATTGCTGGCACTTTGGATGGTAGAATGCGTAGAATGCTAAGGTTGTGGGGAGACAGGTAAGTGAGGAGCAAAGTAAAATTTATCAACCTGTGGTATAGTTTTAGATGATATCCGAGGATCAGGGATGGGTGCGCAAGTACACGCCTGCCTCATAATTCTCCGAACACTTATTGTGAAGAGAAGGCTTACAGATTACGTAGACAGGATTACACATGAGCTTGGTTGGTTTGGATTCCTAACCCTTGGGAAACACTAAACATAAAACTAAACTAAACCAGTGAAATAAGTTCTGATGAAGAGCTCAAAGCTGGTAATTGGTATAATGTGTAACTTACCATGGAAGCAATCTTCCCAGAGGAGACCCTGCCACTACCACTCCTCCAATCCCACACGTTGACGACCATGTCATGTTGCTCCCCGACAGAGACTACATAACCTCCATCGGGCATGAATGCCTGACAGATAAACGGAAAAGAAACGAGTAAATCACAGAAGAAAATGTCACACACTGTTAGGATTTACCTGCCAAGTTTAATTAATTGATCTTCGCTGCCTTAGATAGATCCTACAGATTACTCTGGACTTTGAGATTTCAAAGTCGCCAGAAGAATGAATTGCTTATCGCTTTTAAGAATGGTCCTCTGCCCATTCCTCCAACTCCCTGCTACCTCCGCCCCCCCCCCTCCTCCCCTCCCCCCTGAAGGAAAAATGCATCCGAGTACACAACGCACTTTGGATCATTGAAATTCCTTCTACTTCATTGTTTGGCTAACAATTTCACACTACATCCATAGAATATTTCAAGACATTTATTTATAAATTGAGTTTGAACATATATCCATATTAACAAGATTTTATGTTACTATAAGAAAAACAAAATAAAAAGCAATTTGAAAGAACAGAATTTAGGCTTAATGGAGCATTAGGCTTAATGAAGCTTGCGAGGCTGTCCTCTTTTGTACTACAAAAGCTTGGTACTAGCAATGAACTGTGCACTATTAAACTGGTTAACTTTACTTCAGTTGAGTGAATGTGCAAGTTCTTTCTGGCTCAGTGGGTCCATGGGACACAGATGGAAAACTCATCGGATAATTCTGCTTATATGAGTGAAATGAGTTTGAAGAGACACAGATCTAGGTCTCAGCTCGTTGCTGCATGTCTCAAATCTAAAATGCTGACAAGTATTTACAGACAAGCAGGGAATAAATTTAGGGTTCCAATTTTGTATATTTTATAGCAGTTTTGTAGGCTACAAATTTTGTTTTCTTGTTAAAATACAATTTTGTTCCTACTGTATGTACAGAAACTGCTAAACATCTCCACACTTGTTGTAGCTCAACTTGACCATTTTGCGCCACCATTTTACGATCGGATTGGGATACCAGATAAATGATTTCCTGACAGGTACAAGCTTTTTATGTTGGGTCGACCTTTTTGTCAAATCTACTGCGTATGTACCTCAAATCGAGAATTCAATAGTTCAAACTAAGACGTCTGTCCAGATTTTCTCATCCAACGAAGGTAAAAAGAGGAAATAAGTGATCATGATTCTAATCAGCATAATTTCAAATGAAATTTGAAACGAAATTTGAAACGAAACTTGAACGACTAGACTCCTGGGCCAATTGGAAACTATCAGAAGGAATTAAGCTCATGGGATTTTCAACTTGAAAATTTTATCAAATTTAACTTGTAGAGCTACTTAATGAAAAAAGAAAAAAAGTAAGATAACTACAAAATTTCTACTTTCAGGGAAATGGAGCACATAAACACCTTCATACATAATTATAATTATTTAAATTTAACAGTTTATATAACCATCATAGCAAGTTTCGGGAAGAAATGATAAATGGCCGACCATTTCAATATTATCTGGGAATGTTACTGCATGTGACCCACTAGTAACAGTACCACTGTATCTACTGTAACTGACACAGTACTAGCTTGATTAAGGAAGCTACTGAAACACAGACTAGTGGTAATTAGACGAAACATAAATCAATTGTTTATACGTTGCTGCATCCCTTTCAAATTCCTCGACTTCAGCAGA